>JACSVZ010000033.1:1634228-1898346 GCA_014706295.1 Lycocorax pyrrhopterus obiensis
GGGCACCCGGGTGAACCTGTCCCGGGAGGAATGCCAGAATCCCGGGAAAACGCCCGGCTCCCAGCCCGAGGTGAGGCCCTCATCCCGCCGGGATAACGGGCACGGATCTGGGAGCGGGGGAAAACGGGAATTGCTTCCTTCAGGGGAAAAAATGGGAATTGCTTCCTTGGGGAAAACGGGAATTGCTTCCTTAGGGAGAAGAATGGGAATTGCTTTCTTAGGGAAAACGGGAATTGCTTCCTTGGGGGGAAAAATGGGAATTGCTTCCTTCAGGGAAAAATGGGAATTGCTTCCTTCAGGGGAAAAAATGGGAATTGCTTCCTTAGGGAAAACAGGAATTGCTTCCTTCAGGGGGAAAAATGGGAATTGCTTCCTTCGGGAAAAAATGGGAATTGCTTCCTTCTGGGGAGAAAAAGTGGGAATTGCTTCCTTGGGGAAAACGGGAATTGCTTCCTTGGGGGGAAAAATGGGAATTGCTTCCTCAGGGAAAATGGGAATTGCTTCCTCAGGGAAAACGGGAATTGCTTCCTTGGGGGGAAAAATGGGAATTGCTTCCTTCAGGGGAAAAAATGGGAATTGCTTCCTTCAGGGGAAAACGGGAATTGCTTCCTTGGGGGAAAAAATGGGAATTGCTTCCTTGGGGAAAACGGGAATTGCTTCCTTCGGGGGAAAAAATGGGAATTGCTTCCTTCAGGGGAAAACGGGAATTGCTTCCTTGGGGGAAAAATGGGGAGGGAAGCGGGGACGGGAATGTGCCGGGAATGGGAGCCGGAATTCCCAGCTGGGATTCCTGGTTTTCTTGCCTGTAATGCCTGGCTGTAGTTCCCGTTTTTTCCAGCTGTAATTCCCATTTTTCCAGCCATAATTCCCATATTCCCGGCTCTCATTCCCGTTTTTCCTGCTCTCATTCCCGTTTTCCCGGCTCTAATTCCCATTTCCCAGCTCTACGAGTACTGGTGGGTGCAGAGCCCGCTGCATCCCAAATTCCCGTCTCTCATTCCCATTTTCCCGGCTCTTTCCCAGCCCTACGAGTACTGGTGGGTGCAGGGCTCTCTGGATCGCAAATTCCCGGCTCTCATTCCCGTTTTCCCTCTCATTCCCATTTTCCCGGCTCTTTCCCAGCCCTACGAGTACTGGTGGGTGCAGGGCTCTCATTCCTGTTTTCCCGGCTCTCATTCCCGTTTTTCCGGCTCTCATTCCCGTTTTTCCGGCTCTTTCCCAGCTCTACGAGTACTGGTGGGTGCAGGGCTCTCATTCCTGTTTTCCCGGCTCTCTGGATCCCAAATTCCCGTCTCTCATTCCCATTTTCCCGGCTCTTTCCCAGCTCTACGAGTACTGGTGGGTGCAGGGCTCTCTGGATCCCAAATTCCCGGCTCTCATTCCCGTTTTCCCGGCTCTTTCCCAGCCCTACGAGTACTGGTGGGTGCAGGGCTCTCTGGATCGCAAATTCCCGGCTCTCATTCCCGTTTTCCCTCTCATTCCCATTTTCCCGGCTCTTTCCCAGCCCTACGAGTACTGGTGGGTGCAGGGCTCTCATTCCTGTTTTCCCGGCTCTCATTCCCGTTTTTCCGGCTCTCATTCCCGTTTTTCCGGCTCTTTCCCAGCTCTACGAGTACTGGTGGGTGCAGGGCTCTCATTCCTGTTTTCCCGGCTCTCTGGATCCCAAATTCCCGTCTCTCATTCCCATTTTCCCGGCTCTTTCCCAGCTCTACGAGTACTGGTGGGTGCAGGGCTCTCATTCCTGTTTTCCCGGCTCTCATTCCCGTTTTTCCGGCTCTCATTCCCGTTTTTCCGGCTCTTTCCCAGCTCTACGAGTACTGGTGGGTGCAGGGCCCGCTGGATCCCGCCGGGAATTCCTCGTCCTCGCGCGCTCCCGGCTGCGTCCGCTCCGGCTCCCGCCTGGCCCCGGCGCTGTCGCCGGCGTTCGAGCTGCGCCGCTGGGATTCCCGGGAATATTCCACGTGGACCGAGAGCCGCTGGAAGGACATCCGGGCTCGCATCTTCCTGGTGGCCAGCAGGGAGCTCGAGGTGGCTCCGGGGACTCCGAGGGGGCACCGGGAATGGGGTTGGGATAGAGAAGGGACACCGGGAATGGGACACCGGGAATGGGATTGGGATTGGGACAGGGACACCGGGAATGGGAGGGGACACCGGGAATGGGATTGGGATTGGAATAGGGATACCAGGAATGGGACACCGGGAATGGGATTGGGATAGGGAGGGGACACCGGGAATGGGACAGGGACAAGGAGGGGACACCGGGAATGGGATTGGGATTGGAATAGGGATACCAGGAATGGGGCTGGGATAGGGAGGGCACACCGGGAATGGGACACCGGGAATGGGACAGGGACAAGGAGGGGACACCGGGAATGGGATTGGGATAGGGAGGGGACACCAGGAATGGGACAGGGACAAGGAGGGGACACCAGGAATGGGGTTGGGATTGGAATAGGGATACCAGGAATGGGGCTGGGATAGGGAGGGCACACCGGGAATGGGACACCAGGAATGGGACAGGGACAAGGAGGGGACACCGGGAGTGGGATTGGGAATGGGAGGGGACACCGGGAATGGGACAGGGACAAGGAGGGGACACCAGGAATGGGGTTGGGATAGGGAGGGGACACCGGGAATGGGGTTGGGATTGGGATAGGGATACCAGGAATGGGGTTGGGGTAGGGAGGAGATACTGGGAATGGGACAGGGACAAGGAAGGGACACTGGGAATGGGGTTGGGATTGGGATTGGGATAGGGAGGGGACACCGGGAATGGGAGGGGACACCGGGAACACTGGGACAGGATGGGGACACTGGGACAGGGACAGAGAGGGGACACTGGGAATGGGATTGGGATTGGGATAGGGAAGGGACACTGGGATAGGGACACCCAGGGGACACCGGGGACAGGAGGGGACACACAGGGGGCACAGCGACAGGGGAGGGACCCTGGAGCAACCCCGATCCCAAATCCCCAAATCCCCAATCCTGACCAATCCCAAACCCGCAATCCCAAATCCCCAAATCCCAAACTCAAATCCCAATCCCTAAACCCCCAAACCCGAATGATCCCGATCCTGACTGATCCCAACTCCAATCCCGACTGATCCCGATCCCAACTGATCCCGATCCTGATCCCAATCCTGATTGATCCCGATCCCGACTGATCCTGACTGATCCTGACTGATCCTGATCCCAATCCTGACTGATCCCAACCCCGATCCCGATCCCAATCCTGACTGATCCCAATCCTGACTGATCTCGATCCCGACTGATCCCAATCCCAATCCCAGCCCTGATCCCGATCCTGATCCCGGCTGATCCTGATCCTGACTGATCCCGATCCCGATCCCGGCTGATCCCGATCCCGACTGATCCCAGCTGATCCCAACTGATCCCGCTCTCGGCTGATCCCGATCCCAACTGATCCCAACTGATCCCAACTGATCCCGATCTCAACTGATCCCGATCCTGACTGATCCCGATCCTGGCTGATCCCAATCCCGATCCCAACTGATCCCGATCCCAGCTGATCCCAATCCCGACTGATCCCAACCCCGATCCCGACTGATCCCGATCCCAGCTGATCCCGATCCCGCTCCCAACCCCGATCCCAACTGATCCCAATCCCGGCTGATCCCGCTCTCGACTGATCCCGATCCTGACTGATCTCGATCCCGATCCCAACTGATCCCGACTGATCTCGATCCCGATCCCGGCTGATCCCGATCCCAGCTATCCCAATCCCGATCCCAACTGATCCCGCTCCCGGCTGATCCCGATCCCGGTTGATCCTGATCCCGACTGATCCCGATCCTGACTGATCTCAATCCCGATCCCAACTGATCCCGACTGATCTCGATCCCAATCCCGGCTGATCCCGATTCCGACTGATCCCGATCCCGATCCCGACTGATCCCGATCCCGACTGATCCCAATCCCGGCTGATCCCGATCCCGACTGATCCCGATCCTGGTTGATCCCGATCCCGACTGATCCCGATCCTGACTGATCTCGATCCCGATCCCAACTGATCCCTACTGATCTCGATCCTGATCCCGCTCCCAACCCCGATCCCAACTGATCCCAACTGATCCCAACTGGTCCCGATCCCAACTGATCCCGCTCCCGACTGATCCCAACTGATCCCAACTGATCCTGATCCTGGCTGATCCCAATCCCGATCCCAACTGATCCTGATCCCAACTGATCCCAATCCCGATCCCAACTGATCCCGCTCCCAGCTGATCCCGATCCCGCTCCCAACCCCGATCCCAACTGATCCCAACTGATCCCGCTCCCGCTCCCAACCGGTCCCGCTCCGTTCCCAGCTGCTGACTCTGGCCCTGGGGGTGCTGGTGCTGCTCCTGTCCCTGCTCTGCACCTTCCTCATCAACGCCAAGGCCGCGCTGCTCTTCGGAATTCCCACGGATCCCGGCCCCGCCGCCTACTGAGGATCCCGGGAAACCCCGGGAAGCGCCCGGGAAAGCCGGGATCCCCCCAGATCCCGCCGGGAATTCCGCCCGCAGCCCCGGAAATGCCGGAGGTGTTCCCGGGAAATGGCGTCCCTGGGAGGGGGGAAATTCCCAGAATTCCGGATGGATTCGGTGCCGTGAGTGGGAAATTCCCAGAATTCCCAGTTGGATTCGGCACCCTGAGTGGGAAATTCCCAGAATTCCTGCCTGGATTCAATGCCCCGAGTGACAAATTCCCAGAATTCCTGTTTCTCTGAGTGGCAAATTCCCGAAATTCCCGCTTGGATTCGATGTCCTGAGTGGGAAATTCCCAGAATTCCGGGCTGGATCCGCTGCCCTGAGTGGAAAATTCCCGAAATTCCTCGATGGATCAATGCCCTGAGTGGCAAATTCCCGAATTTTTCCCGGAATTCCCGTTTGGATCCATCCTTTTTCCCGAGGGGAGGGGCTGTTCCCAAAATTCGGATAAAGGAAGGATAAAGGGGGGGGGGGGTTGGGAATTGTGAGGAATTCCAGGGATTCCGGCAGCCTGGGAATGTCCCAGAGGATCCCTGGGAATACCCAGATCCCATTTTTTTCCCTGGGATTTGTAAATATTATAAATAAATCCATGGAATTCCCAACTTTCCGCCTTTTTTGGGGTTTTTTTTTTTTCCTGGTTTTTCTTCGCCGGCGCCAAAAAAAAGAGGGAAAAACTTTGGGAATTGGGGAGGTTTGGGAAAAGGCGGGATTTGGGATTGGGGTGGGAGGGATGAAAGAGGCGGGGTTTGGATCCCGGATAATCCATGGAAAAGGAGGAGCAGGGCTGGGAAAGGGCTGGGAATTCCTGGGAAAAGGGGAAAACGGGAGGGAAAATGGGAAAAAAGGGAGGGAAAATGAGGGAAAAGGGGAAAAAAGGGGGGAAAAAGGGGAATAAAACGGGGCTGGTTCTTCCCCGTTCCCGAGGGCTCATCCCGGCCCTTCCAGCTGCAATTCCCGGCTGGAAAAGGCTGGAAGAGGCTCCTTGGGATCTCTGTGAATTCCTGGAGGAAAAGGGGAAAAAAGGGGGGAAAAAGGTGGGAAAAGGGGAAAAAAAAGGTGGGAAAAAAGGGGGGAGAGGAGGGAAAGAGTGCCCCGCATCCCGGCACCAGGGAAAAACCGGGAAGAGCCAGGGAAAAGCGGGAAAAGCCAGGGAAAAATGGGAAGAGCCAGGATAAAACGGGAAAAGCCAGGGAAAAACGGGAAGAGCCAGGGAAAAGCGGGAAAAGCCAGAGAAAAACGGGAAGAGCCAGGGGAAAACGGGAAAAGCCAGGGAAAAACGGGAAGAGCCCGGGAAAAACGGGAAAAGCCGGGGAAAAACGGGAAGCAGATGGGCAGGAGGAGGAGGAGGAGGAGGAGGAGGGGGCGGGAGCCGCTTTTCCCTGGATTGACGGAGGGAAAAGGGGGAAAAGCTTTGGGATAACAGATGGGAAGGACACAAAGGGCGGGAAGGGGAGCGGGGCCAGATGGGCGCGGGAGAATCGGGAATTCGGGATAATGAGCCGGGAATGAGCCGCGGGCGCTTGGGGGGTTTTTTGGGAAAAAGGGAACAAAGCCAGGGGAAAAAAAAAGAGGGATGAGCACCGGGAATGCGGCCCCGGGGCCACATGGAAGCGCCAGGGGGAAAATCCCGGGAATTGCCGGGGTTGGGAATGAGCAAAATCCCGGGAAGCGCCACGGAAGCGCCGGGAAGGGCCAAGTCCCGGCAATTCCCGGGATTGGGGATGTTGGGAAGGAGCGAAATCCCGCCTGGGAGGGACAGCAAAATCCTTCCCAAATCCTGGAATTCTGTGGGACTCCGAACTTCCCCTTCCAGGGACTTTTCCCTTTTCCAGGAGGGATTTTCCCAAATATCCACCCTGAGCCTCCCCTGGCACAGCTCGAGGCCGTTCCCTCTTGTCCCGGCCCCGTTCCCTGGGATCAGATCCCAAATCCCCCCTGGAAGATCCCGGAATTCCCGCTGGGATGGGAAGTGCCCCCCAGGATTGGATTTTCCCGGAGTTTGGGAATCGCGGCCGGGATCTCCCCTTTCCCTGCCCGAATTCCGGCCGCGTCCCCAATCCCCGGCGCCTTTTTGGGATCAGCGCGGCGCCCCCAAATCCCATTCCAGGCGGATCCGGGATGGGAAAAGCGCCCGGGATTCCCGGCGGGAAGCGCTGGAAGGCTCCGCTCGTTCCCGGCTCATTCCCGGCTGGAATCGCGCCCGGAGCCCGCGGCCTCAGCTGCGGGAGAGGCGGGGGCGGCCGGGCCGGGAACGATCCCAAAAAATCCTCTCGGGGCCGCGGGGAGGGGGATTTGGGATGGGGATGGGGGTTTGGGAATGTGGGATTTGGGATGATGGATGTGGATTTGGGATGTGGGGAGGGGGATTTGGGATGGGGATGGGGGTTTGG
Source organism: Lycocorax pyrrhopterus obiensis (assembly GCA_014706295.1). Classification (NCBI taxonomy): domain Eukaryota; kingdom Metazoa; phylum Chordata; class Aves; order Passeriformes; family Paradisaeidae; genus Lycocorax; species Lycocorax pyrrhopterus. The sequence continues at coordinate 1,641,115 of JACSVZ010000033.1, forward strand.
GAATGTGGGATTTGGGATGATGGATGTGGATTTGGGATGTGGGGAGGGGGATTTGGGATGGGGATGGGGGTTTGGGAATGTGGGATTTGGGATGATGGATGTGGATTTGGGATGTGGGGAGGGGGATGCGGGAGGAGCGGCGGGGGCGAGGGGTTCGGGACGAGGATTTGGGGTTTGGGGTGATGGATTTGGGACGGGAATATGGGATTTGGGATGAGGATGTGGATTTGGGGTGGGAATGTGGGATTTGGGATGGGGATGTGGAATTTGGGATGATGGATGCAGGATGCACATCCCGAGCCGGGAATGATCCCAAAACAGCCCCTGGGGGGAGCAGGGAGGGGGATTTGGGATGGGAATCGGGATGAGAGTTTGGGATTTGGGATGGCCAGGTGTGGGATTTGGGATTTGGGATGGCCGGGTGTGGGATTTGGGATCTGGGATTTGGGATGAGGATGTGGGATTTGGGCTGACGGATGCGGGATGAGGTTCGGGAAGGGGATGGGGATGTGCAATTCGGGATTTGGGATGCGGCCGGGCCGGGAATGCTCCGGGAGCCGCTCCAGGCGCCGCCGCGAGCTCGTTAAGGGCGGCTCGGGGCCCGCTCTGTCCCCGCTGTCCCCGCTGTCCCCTCTCCCCGTCCCCGCCGCCAGCCCGGGGCTCCAGCGCTGCCGCAGCTGCTCCCGGAGCGCTCCCGGAGCCGCGGGCGGCGACATTGGGGGCTCAGGTGGCGACAGGAGCGGGCTCGGCATCGCCACCGCCGGCATCGCCATCGCCATCGGCATCGCCACGGCAGCGAGCGGGGACAGCGGGGACACAGCGGGGACAGGGACGGGGACAGGGGAACGGCGCCCCACGCTCCCTTTTCCCCTTTTCCCAAGTTTTTATTCCCGGGAATCCGCTCTGGGCTCAGCCACCCCCACCGGACCCCCGGGGGTCTCCAGACCCTCGGGATCCCCCGGGAACGGCGCTCCGGGCTCCCTTTTCCCACCTCCCAGAGCCGGGAATGCCGCTCCGGGCTCCCTTTTCCCATTTCCCAGAGCCGGGAATGCCGCTCCAGGCTCCCTTTTCCCATCTCCCGGCCCCAATTCCCGCTGGAAGGGAGCACCGGGAGCAGCTGTCGCCTTTTCCCGGCCCGCATCCAGCGCGCCCCTCCCGGGGGCTCCCGGGCAGCCAATGGAATCCCGAATTCCCGGTTTTCCATATTTATGAGGAAAAGAGAGGCCAATGAGGCTCCCGGGGTCGGGCCCGGGGTGGATAAATTGGGAATTTTGGGGGCGGCGAATTCCTCCTCGGAGGCTCCGGACCGGCGCTGCTGCCCCGGGAATTCCGGGATTGTTCCCGGGTTCCCATCCCGAATCCAGCGCGGGACCTCGGGAGCTTCCAGGGAAAGTTTTTTTTTCCCTTCCTCCATGGATGGATGATCCCAAATCCCGGGATTTCCTGAGCCCCGTCCCGCTGCGGGAGAATCCCCGGAGCCTGGGAATGGTCGCGGGATCCGGGGTAAGGATTTTCCAGGGGCTCGGGAACGGGAGCGGGGTCAAAAACCGGGATCCGGGGAGGGAATTCGGCCCCAGATTCCCGGGAAAAGGCTCGATCCCGCTGCCAGGCTCGGCTCCCAAATCCCTTTGGAATTTGGGAGCGGGGAAGGAAAAGGAGAGGAACCCGCCTGGAATTGGGGTCCTGGACACGTTTGGAGTTTCCAAGGAAAAGGATCGGGAAAATGATCGGGAATTTCGTCTCGCCGCAGGTCGGGAATGGGAGGAAAAGGCTGGGGGGGAGGAGATGGGAAGAATTCCCGGGGTTTTGCTGGGACGAGCGGAGGCTGAGCGGGAATCCTTGGAGCGGCCGGATTTGGGAACGGGGCGGTTTTCCCTTCGTTTTGAGGGGGAAAAAAAACTGGGAGAAGAGGCGCTGGGAGCAGGAATTCCAGGCCAAGGAAAAGCTCTGGGAGCACTGGGATAACCCGGCCCGGGAGTTTGTTGGGATCCGGGAAGGAAACTTCACTTTCCCAACATCCCGAGCCTCTGGAGGAGCCTCCTGCTTCCCATCCAGGCGTGGGATCCTCCCGAGATTCCCTCCCGAGGAGCCAAATTCCCCAAATTCCCTCGGAGAGAACCCAAATTCCCGGGAATTTTCTCTGGGAGACCCCCTCTCACAGGAATTTTGGGAGCTGCCAGGCGGCCCTTCCCGAATTTTTTGGGGGCATCGCCGCTGCGAGTTCCCGTCATTCCCGGCCTTGGAACCGGGATCGGGATCGCTCCTGCCCCGCCCGGGCTTTGGGATCCGTTTCCTTCCCGGATCCTTCCCGATCCAAAGTTTCCCCCCCCGCCCTCCGCCTTTTTCCCTGGATGCGCCCCTGGCTGGAGCCGAAATTCCCGGATTGCCCGGGAAGGGAGCGGGGGATGAAGGGGAGGAGGAGGAGGAGGAGGAGGAGGAGGATGAAGATGAAGATGAAGATGAGGATGAAGATGAAGATGAGGGGGATGACGATGAGGAGGATGAGAAAGATGAGGATGAGGAAGAAGATGAGGATGAGGATAAAGATGAAGATGAGGAGGAGGAGGATGGTGAGGAGGAGGATGAGGACGAGGATGATGTTGATGAAGATGATAAAGATGAAGATGAGGATGAGGATGAGGATGATGATGAAGATGAGGATAAAGATGAAGATGAGGATGAGGATAAAGATGAAGATGAGGATGAGGATAAAGATGAGGAGGAGGAGGATGAGGATGAGGATGAGGATGAGGAGGAGGCGGGGCCGCGCTCGGGGCTCCCCGCGGGCGCTGCGGGCGCAGCTGCGGCCGCTCCATCTGCCGGGAGCGCCGCCAGCGCTCACAGCCGGGGCTCGGGGGGCGCGGGGACCCCCCCGGCCGCAGCCGCCACCTGCGCCCCGCGCGGCCCCGGGCCGCTCCTGCTCCATCCCCTGCCCCTGCCCCGGCTCCTGTCCCTGCCCCTGCTCCATCCCCTGCTCCTGCTCCATCCCCTGCTCCATTCCCGGCTCCTGCTCCTGTTCCTGTCCCTGCCCCTGCCCCTGTCCCTGTCCCTGCTCCGGCTCCTGTCCCTGCCCCTCTCCCTGCTCCATCCCCTGCTCCATTCCCGGCTCCTGCTCCTGCTCCTGTTCCTGTCCCTGCTCCGGCTCCGGCTCCTGTCCCTGCCCCTGCTCCTGCTCCATCCCCTGCTCCATCCCCAGTTCCTGCTCCATCCCCTGTCCCTGTCCCTGCTCCTGCTCCATTCCCTGTCCCTGCTCCATCCCCTGCTCCATCCCCTGCCCCTGTCCCTGTCCCTGCTCCATCCCCTGTCCCTGTCCCTGCCCCATTCCCTGCTCCTGCTCCATCCCCGAGCCGGAACTCCCCGCGCTCCTTCCCCAGAGCAGCCGGGAGCCGAGAGGGAAAAGTCGTGGAAAATCCTGGATTTTATTTTGGGGGTTTTTAAAGTTTTGGTTTTGTTATTTTATTTTATTTTATTTTATTTTATTTTATTTTATTTTATTTTTTTTATTATTTTTTGTTATTATATTTATATTTATATTTATATTTATATTTATATTTATTTTATTTTATTTCACTTTACTTCATTTTACTTTATTTTACTTTATTTTATTATTTTAATTTATTTACTTTGTTTATTTTATTTTTTATTTTATTTACTTTATTTTACTTTATTTACTTTATTTTACTTTATTTATTTTATTTTACTTTATTTACTTTATTTTACTTTATTTATCTTATTTTATTTTATTTTATTTTATTTCATTTCATTTCATTTCATTTCATTTTACTTCATTTTATTTTATTGTTTTCCTTCCTTTTATTATTTTATTCCATTATTTTACTTTTATTTCCATTTCGTGCCTCCGCCGGCTCCTTTCCCACCCAGAGCCGAAATTCCCAATCCTTCTTTTCCAGCCCCATCGGGATCCGACCCCTGATGGCTCCTGACCCCAGAAAAGCCCCAAAAACATGGAAAAAACTCCTTTATTTATTAAAAACCTCCTCGATTTATTTAATTTTCCCGTGTCCCGACGTCTCCTTTCCCATCCAGAGCTGAAATTCCCGATCCTTCTTTTCCAGACCCGGCGGGATCCGAACTCCGAGGGCTCCGGAGCCGCAGCCTGACCTCGGAAAAACCCCAAAACCACGGGAAAAAATCCCCTTGATTTCATTTTTACGCCTCTCGCCGCCGTCCTGAATTTATCCCCTGGGAAAAAACCTCCCAGGAAAATGCCGGAATTCCCGCCTGGAATGTGACGAGGAGGAGGAGGAGGAGGAGGAGGAGGAGGAGGAGAATCCCCCCGGGCCTTGCTGGGAGCCGGGGACGTCACCCCGATCCCGAGGACGCTTTTCCTGCTGAGGCGCCCCCGAATCATTGGGATCGGCTTTTCCAGAGGTGTCCCCGAACCTTTGGGATCGGCTCGGAGGTGTCCCCAGTTCCCTGGGATCGGCTTTTCCCAAGACATCCCCAAATCCCTGGGATCAGCTTTTCCTGCTGAGGTGTCCCCAAATCATCGGGATCGGCTTTTCCCGAGGTGTTCCCAAATCCCCGGGATCAGTTCGGAGGTGTCCCCAAATCACTCAGAGCTATCCCCAAATCCCTGGGATCACCTTGGAGGTGCCCCCAAATCACTCGGAGGTGTCCCCAAATCCCTTGGAGGTGTCCCCAAATCACTCGGAGCTGTCCCCAAATCCCTGGAATCACCTCGAAGGTGTCCCCAAATCCCCGGGACCACCCCGGAGCTGTCCCCGGCTCCCCGCCCCACCCTGTGGCCATGATGCTGAACTCGGACCAGGCCGACCTCTCCGCGCCCCCAGCGCGCCCCGATCCTAACCCCGACCCCAGTCCCGCGTTCGGGGCCGGCTCCGGGGCCGCCGCCGAGGAGGCGCGGAAGGAGCCGCTGAGCCGCGAGGAGCGCCGGCGCCGGCGCCGCGCCACGGCCAAGTACCGGACGGCGCACGCCACGCGGGAGCGCATCCGCGTCGAGGCCTTCAACGTGGCCTTCGCCGAGCTGCGGCGGCTGCTGCCCACGCTGCCCCCGGACAAGAAACTGTCCAAGATCGAGATCCTGCGCTTGGCCATCTGCTACATCTCCTACCTGAACCACGTGCTGGACGTCTGACCGTCCGTCTGTCCGTCCGTCTGTCCATCTGTCCATCCGTGTGTCCGTCTGTCCATGGCCATCTGCTACATCGCCTACCTGAACCACGTGCTGGACGTCTGACCATCCGTCTGTCCGTCCGTCTGTCCGTCTGTCTGTCCATGGCCATCTGCTACATCTCCTACCTGAACCACGTGCTGGACGTCTGACCGTCCGTCTGTCCATCCGTGTGTCCGTCCGTCTGTCCATCCCTGTGTCCGTCTGTCCATGGCCATCTGCTACATCTCCTACCTGAACCACGTGCTGGACGTCTGAGGTGTCCGTGTGTCCGTCTGTCCATCCGTGTGTCCATCCGTGTGTCCATGGCCATCTGCTACATCTCCTACCTGAACCACGTGCTGGACGTCTGAGGTGTCCGTCTGTCCGTCCGTCTGTCCATGGCCATCTGCTACATCTCCTACCTGAACCACGTGCTGGACGTCTGACCGTCTGTCTGTCCATCTGTCCGTCCGTCTGTCCATCCGTGTGTCCATGGCCATCTGCTACATCTCCTACCTGAACCACGTGCTGGACGTCTGACCGTCCATGGGTCCGTGTGTCCATCTGTGGGTCCGTGTGTCCATCCGTGTGTCCGTCCGTGTGTCCATCCCTGTGTCCGTCTGTCCATGGCCATCTGCTACATCTCCTACCTGAACCACATCCTGGACATCTGAGGTGTCCATCTGTCCATCCGTGTGTCCATCTCTGTGTCCGTCTGTCCATCCCTGTGTCCACGTGTCCGTCTGTCCGTCTGTCACATCCCCCAGACCACGCCCTGGGTGTCGGAGCCGCCCGGCTCCTGTCCGTCTGTCCGTGTCCGTCTGTCCGTGTCCGTCTGTCCGTTCCCAACCTGAGCCACGCCCAAGCTGCCGTCCGCAATTCCCGGAGGGAGGGAACCGCAAATTCCAGGGGCTTGGAGCCGCAATTCCCGGGGGTTTGGAGCCGCAATTCCCGGGGGAATGGAGCCGCAATTCCCGGGGCTTGGAGCCGCAAATTCCAGAGGAACTGGAGCCGCAATTCCCGGGGGAATGGAGCCGCAAATTCCCGGAGGGATGGAACCGCAATTCCCGGAGGGATGGAACCGCAATTCCCAGGGGTTTGGAGCCGCAGTTCCCGGGGGGATGGAGCCGCAAATTCCAGGGGTTTGGAGCCGCAAATTCCAGGGGTTTGGAGCTGCAATTCCCAGAGGGATGGAACCGCAAATTCCCGGAGGAATGGAACCGCAATTCCCAGGGGTTTGGAGCCGCAGTTCCCGGGGGGATGGAGCCACAAATTCCCGGAGGGATGGAGCCGCAAATTCCAGGGGTTTGGAGCCGCAATTCCCAGAGGAATGGAGCCGCAGTTCCCGGGGAGATGGAGCCGCAATTCCCAGAGGAATGGAACCGCAAATTCCCGGAGGAATGGAACCGCAATTCCCGGAGGGATGGAGCCGCACATTCCAGGGGTTTGGAGTCGCAGTTCCAGAGGAACTGGAGCAGCAAATCCCAAAAGGTTGGAGCCGCAATTCCCAGAGAGCTGGGACAGCAAATCCCAAAAGGTTGGAGCAGCAAATTCCAGAGGAACTGGAGCGGCAAATCCCGGAGGGATGGAGCCAGAATTCCCAGAGGGATGGAGCGGCAAATTCCAGAGGAATTGGACCAGGAATTCCCAGAGGAACTGGAGCAGGAATTCCCGGTTCCTGGAGCCGGCTCCCCCCTTTCCCCCCCGTCCCAGACCCTTCCCCTCCCCCCGTCCCTGTGCCACGAGGATATTTATGGAATTAATTAATTAATTTATTGAGAAATGGGATTATTATTGCTATTATTATTTATTTATTGTTATTAATTAATATTTATTATCATTATTATTATTAATTTATCGGCCGTGCCGTTGTGAGCTTTTGGGGGGAAAAGGAAAAGGAGGAAAACCCAACCTGAAAACGGAAATAAAAAAACCAACGGGGAAAAAACCCCCCTTGGATTCCCCCCGAGAATTCCCGATTTATAAATCCCGGGAAAACTGGGAAAGAGGGAATGAATTAAACTTCCAGCCCCTGAATTCATGGATTTTTTTTGGTTTTATTTCCAGCCTTTTCGGGAGGTGGGAACGGCTCGGGGACCGGGATGTGCCCTGCCGGCATTCCAGGATTCCCAAACCCCTTTAAGGTCACTTTACCCCATTCCCAAACCCCTTCAGGATCACTTTTCCCCATTCCCAAACCCCTTTAGAGCCCCGTCCCTATTCCCAAACCCCTTTAGGGTCACTTTTCCCCATTCCTAAACCCCTTCAGGATCACTTTTCCCCCTTCCCAAACCCTTTTGGGGCTGTTGTCCCCCTTCCCAAACCCCTTTAGGGCCCTGTCCCCATCCCAGCAGATCCCAAACCCCTCTGGGGCTGTTTTCCCCCTTCCCAAACCCCTTCAGGATCACTTTCCCCCTTCCCAAACCCCTCTAGGGTCACTTTTCCCCTTCCCAAACCCCTTCAGGATCACTTTTCCCATTCCCAAACCCCTTCAGGATCACTTTTCCCATTCCCAAACCCCTTCAGGGTCGCTTTTCCCATTCCCAAACCCCTTCAGGGTCGCTTTTCCCCCTTCCCGAACCCCTCCGGGCCCCATCCCGGCCGATCCCAAACCCCTGCGGGGCCGTTCCCGACATCTGCTCCCCATTGTGCCCCTGACAATGGGAACTCTCCGGCCTCATTGAGATTCCGGCTCCGACAGATTGGGAATTCCCGGCCTTTGTGCTCGGCTCCTCCAAGGTTTTTCCCGCACAATTCCCGATTTTTTTTCCCCCCTATTCCCGGTTTTTCCCCCTTCCTTTCCCGCCTCTCCGTCCCTACGGAAAACCCCGTTCCCAGGGGTTTGGGATCGGGGATGTCCCACCGGGGCTTTTCCTGGGGGAAAATCCGCCGGGAAAAGGCTCCTGGGTTTGGGATAAAAACCACGGGATCGCTCCTGGATTTGGGATAAAAACCACGGGATCGCTCCTGGATTTGGGATAGAAATCACGGGATTGCTCCCGGGTTTGGGATAAAAACCATGGGATCGCTCCTGGGTTTGGGATAAAAACCACAGGATTGCTCCTGGGTTTGGGATAGAAATCATGGAATTGCTCCCGGGTTTGGGATAGAAATAATGGGATTGCTCCTGGATTTGGGATAGAAATCACGGGATTGCTCCCAGGTTTGGGATAGAAATCCTGGAATTGCCCGGCCGCCTCTTCCCAGAGGAATTCCCGTGTCCCTCTCCTGGGGATGATGTGGGGGGGACGGATCTCGGTCCCTTTTCCGTGTCCCAAAAGAAGCAGGGTGGGGACCCCAAATTGGGAATGGGGTAGAACCCCCCATTTTTGGGATTCGGGCCCCCAAACCTCTTTGGGGTTCATTATCCCTGTCCTGGCAGCCCCCAAACCTCTTCAGGGCCTCCAAACCCTTTTAGGGTCCCCCAAACCCTTTTGGGGTTCATTGTCCCTCTCCTGGCAGCCCCCAAACACTTTTAGGGTCCCCAAACCCTTTTAAGGTCCCCCAAACCCTTTTGGGGTTCATTGTCCCTCTCCTGGCAGCCCCCAAACCCTTTTAGGGTCCCCCAAACCCCTTTAGGGCCGTGTCCCCCTCCTGGCAGCCCCCAAACCCCTTTAGGGTCCCCCAAACCCCTTTAGGGCCCCCCAAACCCTTTCAGGGCCCATCGTCCCCCTCCTGGCAGCCCCCAAACCCCTTTAGGGCCCCCAAACCCCTTTAGGGCCCCCCAGACCCCTTTAGGGCCGTGTCCCCCTCCTGGCAGCCCCCTCGGGGCTCAGAGGGGAGGGGGCGGCCCCATAAAGGCCCAGGTGGGGCCGAGCGCCCCTCGGCAGCTGCCGCAGCCCCATCTGGCCGGGCAGGAGCCGCCGGCCCCATAAATCATCCCCGGGGCGGGGCGGGAGCCCCGGGGCAGCTGCGGGGGCGGGCGGGGGACGGGACGCGGGGACCCCACAACAATGGGGGCGGCAGGAGCCGGATCCGGCCCCGGGGTCGCAGCTCGGGTGAAAAGGGTGGGGGGCACTGATCCCGCCCCACAGCCCCCCGCCCCATAACCGCGGCCCCATTGGCCCACAGCCCCCCGCCCCATCACCACATCGCCCCTTGCCCCATAAACCCCCAGCCCCATAACCCCATAATCGCCCCCCACCCCATAATCGCCCCCATCTCCCCTCGCCCCACAATTCCCCCATTGCCCCCCCATCTCCCCATCGCCCCCAGCCCCACAACTGCCCCATTACTCCCCCCATTCCCCCATTGCCCCCCCAGCCCCACAATTCCCCCATTGCCCACCCAGTTCCCCCATCGCCCCCAGCCCCACAATTCCCCCATTGCCCCCACAATTCCCCCACTGCCCCCCAACTCCCCCCATCGCCCCCAGCCCCACAATTCCCCCATTACTCCCCCAATTCCCCCATTGCCCCCCCAGTTCCCCAATTCCCCCATTGCCCCCCCAGTTCCCCCCACCTCCCCTCGCCCCCCGCCCCAAATCCCCACCCCGCCCCTCCTCCCATTGAGCCCCAACAACGCATTTCAATCCCACCAATGGCAGCGCGCCGCTCTCCCCTCGCCTCCTCCCATTGGCCAGCGCCGCAGGGGGCGTGGCCTGCGCGTTCCCACCCTCGCCCATTGAGGAAGCGCGGCTGTTCCGGGCAGCGGCCGCGCTCCCGCCGCGCCCCCCGCGCCCGGGGACCCCCCCCAGACCCCCGGGGAGGGGCTGGAGGCGCTTGGGGGGCTCCGGGGGGGTTGGGGGTCCCCCCCTCTGGGCTTGGTGAGGGTGCTGGACCCCCTCTGTGTGTCCCCAGCACCGCCGCGAGTGGCCCGGGACGGCCGCGTCCCGCGGGCCCTGCTGGCTCAGGGGGTGCCGATGCTCCTGAGCCCCCCCAAAAAATCTCTCCCACCCCCCCCCCCGGCTCCCTCTTTTCCAAGCCGGGGGTCCCCAGGGGTGTCCCGTGTCCCCCCGCATCCGCAGGGATGGGGTCTGGGGTCTTCCAGCCGCTCCCACCCACCCTGGAGCTGCTGGGGCGGAGGGTCGGGGGTGACCCCCCCTCGGCCCCCCAATAACGGGGACCTGGTCCGGGGGCTTGGCCGGACCCTCCCCAGGACACCCCAAACCCGGGGGGCATCGCCCCACACCGGGGGGGCAGAGCCGGGACCCGCACCCCGTTTTTATGGGGAGGGGAGGGGGGGATTCAGGGGGTTCAGAATCCTTCCCCCCACCCCAAAACAAAGGTGGGAGCAGCTGAGACCCCCTGGGGGGCACTTTTGGGGGTTGAGACCCCCTGGGGGGCACTTTTGGGGGGCCCTCCCCACCCTCAGGTGCAGCGGGGGATGTGGGGACACCAAAGCTCCCAATTGAGGGGGGACACAGGGAGGGGGGTTTAACCCTCATTCTCCTCCAAAAAACGGGGACCCCTCCCCAAAAAACGGGGGTTCTTCCCCAAAAAACGGGGACCCCTCCCCAGAAAACGCCCCCCCCTCCCCCAAGCGCATCCTCACCCCAAATCCCCCCGGCCCGGGAAGCGGGTGGGACCCCCGGCTGGGTGCGGCGGGTGGGACCCCCGGGGGGGCCGGGGGGGGTCCCGGGGTGCCGGGGGGGGTCCCGGGGTGTCGGGAGGGGGGTCCCGGGGTGCCGGGGGGGGGTCCCGGGGTGCCGGGGGGGGTCCCCGGTGTCCCCCCGCCCCAGACAATGGCCCCGGAGCGGCGCCGGCAGCGCGGAGCGCAGACAATGGGCGGGAGCGGCCGGGAACGGGGGGGGCTCCGGGGCCGGAGGAGGGGGGGCCCCGCTGGGAATCGGGGTTTCCTCCGCCTCCTCCTCCTCTTCCTCCTCCTCCTCCTCCTCCTCCTCCTCCTCCTCCTCCTCCTCCTCCTCCGCCGCCGCCGCCGCCGCCGCCGGGATTTCGGTGCGGGGGGGACGCGCACAAAGGTGCGGCGGCGATGGTGAGTGCGGGGGGAGCCGGGGGGGTCCGGGGGCGATCCCGGGGGGATCCCGGGATGCGGAGCCGCCCCGGAGCCGGGAAAGGGGAGCGGGGCCGAGCCGGGGCCGCGCCGGGCGCGTTCCCTGCGGGAAGGGCCCCGGGAGCCGCGGATTTTCCTGGGCTGGCGGCGGCTGCTCCGAGAGCCCCGAGCCCGGCGCCGGAGCCGGGGTCGGGCGGGGGGGGAGGGCGGGGTGGGGAGGGGGCGAGGGGACCCCCGGGGTTCGCCCCCGGGGCTGCGGGGCTCCGCTGGAGCCTCCTCGGGGCGCGATGCGACCCCCGGGGACCCCCCCCGGCACCTCCTGAATCCCCCCCCCGGGTGCGGCGGCGATGCCACGGCGGCCTCGGAGCCCTTTGTGGCCACCCCGAGGGCACCTGCGGGGCGTCCCCGGTGTCCCCATCGCCTGCGGGGTGTCCCCGGTGTTTCCCTGGGGTGTTCCCGGTGTCCCCCATCGCCTGCGGGGTGTCCCCGGTGTGTCCCCGGGGTGTCCCCGGTGTCTCCCATCACCCACGGGGTGTCCCCGGGGTGTCCCCCGGGTGTCCTCGGTGTCCCCCATCACCTGCGGGGTGTCCCCGGTGTGTCCCCCGCTGTCCCCATCACCATCCCGGGGTGTTCCCGGTGCCCCCCGGTGCCCCCATCCCGGGGTGCCCCCATCCCCATTCCGGGGTGTTCCCGGTGTCCCCCCGGTGCCCCCATCCCCATCCCGGGCCGTTCCCGGTACCCCCGGTGCCCCCATCCCGGGGTGTTCCCGGTGCCCCCCATCCCGGTCCCGGGCCGTTCCCGGTGCCCCCATCCCCATCCCGGGCTGTTCCCGGTACTCCCGGTGCCCCCATCCCGGGCTGTTCCCGGTGCCCCCATCCCCATCCCCGTCCCCGTCCCGGGCTGTGCCCGGTGCCCCCCGGCTGCCGGCGCAGACCCGGCCGGATCCCGAGCCGGTTCCTGTCGGAGCCGTCCTGGCGCAGCGCCCTGGAGCCGCCAGGGAGTTCCCGGGATTATTTTTCCTTCGGGAAGAGGCGTCGGGAGCCTTTTCCCCCCTCCGGGCCTGGCGCTGATGAAAACACAACAGAACAACAACAACGACCCCCCCCCCCAAAAAAGGGAGATTTAGGAATAATTAAATCTTCTCCTCTGGCTCCATCCCAAAGATTGTGGGATGGGGCCGGGAGCGAGCCGGGCTGGGATGGGATCCCGGAGCTTCTCCCGAGGATTTTCCGGGGGGCTTTGTGAAGCTCGGGATGAGCGCGGAGGATTTAATTAACAATAATTAACGATGAACAGGCGGCGGCCGGGGGGGGACCTGGGGGTGGCAGATTTGGGGTCACCGTGTCCCCTCCGCGTTCCGGAGGCGCTGGGGGTGTCTCCAGCCTTTGGAATGATCCAATGGGATTCCTTGGGATTCCTTGTTTTCCCCGGCTCCTGGCGGACAATGGGGCCGGAGGGGGCGTCGGGAGCAGCCCCGGGCCCCGGATCCGGCGGGATTTGGGATGCGTTTTCCAAGCGCTGCGGCGGCGGGAGGAGGTTTTTTTTATGGATTTATTGTCCGGGATGCTCGGGAAGAGGCCTGGGAAGGGACCTGGGGCCGTTCCCGGCTCGGAATCCCGGTCAGCAGCACCCCAGATCCAAGGAATTTCAGCCCTGCTGCCCTCCAGGACCGCTGGATGTGGATGAAAACATCCCAGAGCCGCTCGATCCCGGATGGATCCGGTCCCTGCGCCGCTTTTCCGGGATCCAGGACGTGGAAAGGACTCAGGGAGGGCTGGATTCCCATCCCTGGAGGTGTCCAAGGAATTCCTGGAATTCGGTCCGGGTGGAACGGTGTTGATCCATCACAGCTTGGACTCGGTGACCTCGGAGATCTTTCCCACCCTCGATGATCCCGGGATTCCGGAATTCTTGCCCCCGTTTGGAAGCACATCCCAGATTCCCGACTGAATCCCGGAGTTGGATTCCCCTGGAAAAGGAGCCCCTGGGAGCCTCGGGATGCTCCCACCCCATTCCCAGCCCTCCGAGATTCCCAGTTCCTCCAGGATGGGAATCCCGCCTCCTTCATCCTCCGGATTCTCCCTCTTCCCTTCGCTCCAGGAGGGTTTTTTTTCCAGGAGAATTCATTCCCAACTCTCCGAAAGCTGCGGGAAGCTGGGACACAACCCCGGATCCACCTGGACAGGGACGAGGAGCAGATTTTCCTCTTGGAATTCTCCCTCTGGAACCGTTGGGAAGAAGTTTTTCCATCTGGGAACGCTTGGAATTATTTAATTTTTAATTATTTTCATTTTTTGGGGGGAATATTCGAATCCAAACCTTGGATCCTGTTTGAGGTCCAGGACTTTGATCCCGAGCTCTGCTCCAGCCTCATCCCGGGAAAAAATTCCAGTCTGGACTTGAAGACGTCGGGAATGGCGAAGCCTCCCCTTCCCCGGGGGGATTTTTCGGGAGCTTTGATCACTCTGGGATTAAAAAATGGGAATTTTCCTGCCCCTCTTTTGCATCCGGCTCTGGCTCCCGGCGTCTCCCGGAGACCGGGAATCCATTCCCGGCTTTTCCAGGGCTGCGGAACCGGCTCTGCCCACTCTGCATCCAAGAAAAATCCCTTTTTTTTCCCTGCTGGAACGAGAGGATGAGGAGCCCCTGGATCCTGCTGGAATTCCCAAATTCCCTTTGGAAAACTGCTGGGATGGGGGTAATTCCCCAGCGGAGATCGGGAATTCTTTCCCGGCTCTTCCAGGGCTGTGGGACTCTGGGATATGTGGAAAACCCAAGGATTTCTGGAAAATCCCGAATTTATTTCCGCTGAGTTGGTGTCGGGAGACCCTGGGATTCCTGGAAAACTCCAGGATTTCTGGAAAATCCCAAATTTACTGGAGACACTGGGATTTCCAGAAAACTCAGGGATTCCTGGAAAATCCCAAATTTATTCCGGCCGATCATCCAGGACCGCGATTCCCAAAAATTCTGGGATCCCCGCTGGGGGTGTCCAACCCACATCCGTCACCGCTTTTCCCGGGTGCCTCCAAGGAATCCCCAAGCTCCGGGATCCGGGAATTGGCGGGATCCGGGAATTGGCGGGATTCGGGAATTGGCGGGATCCGGGAATTGGCGGGATTCGGGAATTCCAGCCGGGAAAGGGCTCCCGAATTCCCTCTTTTTTGGCTCTCCCAGCTCCAGGGCGGCCCCCCCGTGCCGTGAGGAGCCCCCCATGCCCGGCCCTTTTCCGATGCCGGCCCCTCCGGAGGCTCCGGATGCTCCAAAGGCCTCGGTGAGCGCCGGGACGGAGCCGCCGCCGCCGCCGGAGCCGCCCGGTGAGTGAGCCCCGGGACACGGCTCTTACTGGGGGCACTGGGGGTACTGGGAGCCCAGGATCCACCCCTTACTGGGGGTACTGGGACATACTGGGACACCCAGGATCCACCCCTTACTGGTGTGACTGGGCCTCACTGAGCCCGTTCCCATTTCCCAGCCCCATTCTCGTCTCCAGCCCCATTCCCATCTCCCGGCCCCATTCCCATTTCCCAGCCCCATTCCCGTCTCCCGGCCTCATTCCCGTCTCCCAGCCCCATTCCCATTTCCCAGCCCCATTCCCATCTCCCGGCCCCATTCCCATCTCCCAGCCCCATTCCCATTTCCAGCCCCATTCCCATTTTCCGGCCCCATTCCCATCTCCTGGCCCCATTCCCATCTCCCAGCCCCATTCCCATTTCCAGCCCCATTCCCATTTCCCGGCCCCATTCCCATTTCCCAGCCCCATTCCCGTCTCCCGGCCCCATTCCCATCTCCCAGACAACGCCAGGAGGGGGGAAAGGCCTCGGTTTCCATGGAGATCCGTGTGGGAACATCCAGAATTCCGGACAAAGGAATTCCCCCTCTCTTTCCCCCTTTTCGCCTCCTTGACCCCTTCTCCCCCTTTCCCGAGGCCTCGGAAAAGAGGCCGAAGGATTTTTTGGGGTTGATTTGGTGGGAATGGGATTTCTGTGGAAACCTGGGAAGCTGGGATGGCTCCCAAAGGCAGCCAGGGCCTCCCAAATTGGGGGATTTGGGGTGTCCAGATTCCCCCAAAAAAAACCTCGGGAAAAGGCAGCAGGATTCGGCAGGATCATCCCAAAAGGATCCAGCATTCCCAGATTCCCAAGGAGGGGGGACACAGCCCCAGATCCCCTTCAGGGAATTTCGGGGTCCCCAAAATCACCTGGGGGGAGCTGGGAGGGGACCCCCAGAGACTCCTGGGATGTGCCCAGGAGGGAGAGGGACCTGACCCCAAACTCCCTCTCCCTGCTTATCCCAAATTCCCTTTTCCTCCTGACCCCAAACTCCCTCTCCCTGCTTATCCCAAATTCCCTTTCCCTCCTGACCCCAAACTCCCTCTCCCTGCTTATCCCAAATTCCCTTTTCCTCCTGACCCCAAATTCCCTTTCCCTGCCCACCCCACATTCCCTCTCCCTGCCCACCCCACATTCCCTCTCCCTCCTGACCCCAAATTCCCTTTCCCGGCCCCATTTCCCACCAAGGAATGGGATGCAGGGACGGGAGCGGCGCTGGGCGAGGACATGACCCCCCCCCCTGCCCCCCTTACTGGTCCGTACTGGTCCATACTGGGCCGGCACCAGTGACCCTCCCGGTGTCCCCGCAGGTGGGCGCGTTCTTTTCTCCTGAGCGAGGCCACCCCAAGGTGACAAAATTGAGCCCCTCAAGGTCACGGTCGACTTCCTGAAGGTGCCCCTGGGCCTGAAGAAGCCCCCCCTGAAGGAGGCCCTGGCCGCTCTCCCGGGAAAACCCAAATCCCACATCCTGGAGCGGCACAAATCCCGGCGTTCCGACGCCATGGATAACGAGTCGCAATATTCGGGATATTCCTACAAATCCGGCCATTCCCGCAGCTCCCGCAAGCACAGGTGAGGGATCCGGGGCTGCCCCGGCCCCGCTCCCTGGGTGACCCCATCCCGGCGGGTGCCCCCATCCCGGTGGGTGACCCCATCCCGCTTCCCATTTTTTTTCCCCCCCCTTTTCCCAGGGATCGGCGGGAGCGGCACCGCTCCAAAAGCCGGGATGGGACGCGCGGGGACAAATCCGTGACGATCCAAGCGCCGGGAGAGCCTTTGCTGGACAACGAATCCACGCGGGGGGACGAGAGGGTGAGCGGGCAAAGGAGCGGGCTCGGAATCCCGAGGGTGGGATCCCGGCGGCTCCGGGAGCTTCCCGGCGGAATTTCCCGGCGGAGCGGTCGAGCCGGTCGGGCCGGTCCCGGGAAAACGAGAAAATGAAAGGGGACGCGGCTCCGGCGGCGCCTCGGGAGAAGCCGGGGCTGGAAAACGCCGCCGGGGATCCGATCCCGGTGGGTCCGATTCCCGGAGGATTCGCCCCCATTCCCACGGGATGGAGCAGAGGAGGCTGCCCCGGCCCGGGGGTCCACGGTGCCCCCCGTTCCCGGGTTCTGGAATTCCTCCGGACTCCGCGGAGCCCGGTCCCGGCCTTTCATCCTCTCCCAAGCCGCCCACGCCGGCGGCGGCTCCGGCGCTTTTCATGTTCCCTCTCCGGCTTCTCCTGGGAACGGCGCTCCCAAACCCGCCCTTCCCGTCCCTCTGGAAAGCCCCAGGCCCCGGGGTTTTGGGATGAAATTCATGGAATCGCGGAGCTGCCTGGGAGGATCGTCCCACGGGCTCGGACACCTCCCACCGTCCCAGGCGGCTCCAAGCCCCGTCCAGCCTGGAACCGGGCACTTCCAGGGATGAGGAATCCGGGGAATGACCTCGCAGGGAGGAATTTCCCGGTTTTCCTGCAGAAATTTGTGGGGAAAATTCGGACAGGCCCTCCCCCCCCCCCCGCCCCAAATTCCAGGAATGTCCAAGTGCCGAGAACCAGGATGAGGGGAAGACACACGGGCAGGGGGGTGGGAAGGAATCCGGCTGGGAAGGAATCCAGCCGGGAAGGGGCTTTTTTCGGCACCCCTCTGGCTGGGAGAGGGGATTCTGGAGCAGGGAAGGGCCTGTCCGGAGCAATTCCCGACAATTCCCGACAATTCCCGACAATTCCCAGCCGTCCCGGCGCGGGCAGCGCGGGGGTGTGCCGGGCATGTTCCTTCTGGCCCCGCCAGGCAGGGGGGGTTTGCTGGGAAACCTGGGAGCTTCCCGATCCCAAAGCCGCTCCTGCCGGAGCCGGAGCTTTCCCAGAGGGGAAAAATCCCGGCGGAATCGCTCCGGGCTGAGGTTCTGCCATCTCGAGCGGGGCGATGGCTCCGGGAAGCGCTCCCGGCTTGGAGGTGGGATGGGGGGTCTGGAGCTGGGAGTGAAGGAATTCGGGGGCCGCCCCTTGGAATGTCCCCCTGTCACCTCCCAAGGGTGGCAATTCCAGGTTTGGAGGTTCTGGAGGTGGGATGAGGTTCTGGAGCTGGGAATGCTCCTCTGGGAATGAAGGAATTCGGGGGCCACCCCTTGGAATGTCCCCTGTCACCTCCCAAGGGTGGCAATTCCTGGTTTGGAGGTTCTGGAGGTGGGATGGGGGGTCTGGAGCTGGGAATGCTCCTCTGGGATTGAAGGAATTCGGGGGCCACCCCTTGGAATGTCCCCTGTCACCTCCCAAGGGTGGCAATTCCTGGTTTGGATGTTCTGGAGGTGGGATGGGGGGTCTGGAGCTGGGAATGCTCCTCTGGGATTGAAGGAATTCGGGGGCCACCCCTTGGAATGTCCCCTGTCACCTCCCAAGGGTGGCAATTCCTGGTTTGGATGTTCTGGAGGTGGGATGGGGGGTCTGGAGCAGGGAGTGAAGGAATTCGGGGACCACCCCTTGGAATGTCCCCTGTCACTTCTCAAGGGTGACAATTCCTGCTTTGGAGGTTCCGGAGCTGGGAATGCTCCTCTGGGATTGAAGGAATTCTGGGACCACCCCTCAGAATGTCCCCTGCCCCCTCCTCGGGGTGACAATGGGGACACTCCTGGCTCGGCGGTGTCGTGGGTGGGAGGTCCTGGAGGTGAGGTGGGACACGGAGCCACCCCTTGGGATGTCACCTTCTCCCCTTGGAACGACACCCGGGCGGCGGTGGGGGGAGGTCCTGGAGGTGAGGTGGCCACCTGGGGCCCGGAACCAGCCCTCGGAGTGCCCCCTGCCCCCTCCGCAGGACGACAACTGGGGCGAGACCACCACGGTGGTGACGGGGACGTCGGAGCACAGCATCTCCCACGATGACCTCACGCGCATCGCCAAGGACATGGAGGACAGCGCCCACCTGGACTGCTCCCGCCACCTGGGCGTGGCCCTGGGCGCGGCCCTGGCCCTCCTGGCCTTCCTCACGCCCTTGGCCTTCCTCCTCCTCCCCCAGCTGCTGTGGCGGGAGGAGCTGGAGCCCTGCGGGACGCCCTGCGAGGGGCTCTTCATCTCGGTGGCCTTCAAACTCCTCATCCTCCTGCTGGGCAGCTGGGCCCTGTTCTTCCGCCGCCCCAAAGCCTTCTTCCCGCGCGTCTTCGTCTTCCGGGCCTTGCTCATGGTCCTGGTTTTCCTGCTGGTCGTGTCCTACTGGCTTTTTTACGGGGTCCGGATCTTGGATTCCCGGGATCGCAACTACCGGGGCGTGGTGCAGTTCGCCGTGTCCCTGGTGGACGCTCTGCTCTTCGTCCACTACTTGGCCGTGGTGCTGCTGGAGCTGCGGCAGCTCCAGCCCCAGTTCACGCTCAAGGCCGTGCGCTCGGCCGACGGCGCCAGCCGCTTCTACAACGTCGGCCACCTCAGGTACGGGGCGGGCCCGGTGGCCCGGGTGGGAGTTGCCGTGGTGGGAGCGGGGATTTCTTCGCAGGAAAGGTGGTGAGGGTCAGCTTGGGGGAGTTCGGGAGGAGATGGGGGTTTTTAATTCGGTTTGGGATCGTCCCGTGGGGAGGACGAGGGGTTGGAGCGAGGTGGGGTTGGGTTCTTCTCCCAGGGAAACGGGAACGGGGCTGGAGCGGCAGGAGAAGGGAATGGAGAATCCTGAGGGAGCTGGGAGAGCTCAGCCTGGAGAAAAGGGGGATCCAGAGGGAATTTCGGGCTCTTCCTGGGGGGATTTGGGATCTGATCCCAGGGAACGGGGCCAGGACAAGAGGGAACGGCCTCGAGCTGTGCCAGGGGAGGCTCAGGGTGGATATTTGGGAAAATCCCTCCTGGAAAGGGCAGCCAGGCCTTGGAAGGGGCTGCCCAGGGGGGTTTGGAGTGGCCGTCCCTGGAGGTGTCCGAGGGATTCCTGGAGATTCCTCTGGGTCACCAGAGGGGATCAGGAACAGCTTGGACTCGATGGTCCTGGAGCTCTTTTCCAACCTGGGAATTGGTGGAATCATGGAATGGTTTGGGTTGGAAGGACCTTAAAGATCCCCAATCCACGGGCAGGGACATCTCCCACTCCCCCAGGCGGCTCCAACCTGGCCTCGGACACTCCCAGGGACTGGGCACCCGCAGCTTTTCCGGGAATTCCATTCCAGCCCCTCCCTCCCTCTCCCGTCCCTCCGTGTGTGTCCCCCTCGCACGTTCCCGGCTCTCCCCGAGCCCCACATTCCCGGCTTTTCCCCGCAGCATCCAGCGAGCGGCCGTGTGGATCCTGGAGAATTACTACCACGACTTCCCGGTCTACAACCCCGCCCTCCTCAACCTCCCAAAATCCGTCCTGTCCAAGAAAATGTCCGGCTTTAAGGTCTATTCCCTCGGCGAGGGTGAGATTCCCCCTCCTCCCTTGGCTCCCCCTCCCGTTCTCCTCCCGTTTTCCCGTCCCCGTCCTCGCGTTCCCCTCCGGAATTCTCCGGGGGAGCTCCGGGTGCTTCCTCCCGCCTCACCCCCGGTCCGAACTGCCCCGCAGAGAATTCCACGAACAATTCCACGGGGCAGTCGCGGGCGGTGATCGCGGCGGCGGCGCGGCGGCGCGACAACAGCCACAACGAGTTCTACTACGAGGAGGCCGAGCACGAGCGCCGGGTGCGGAAGCGCCGCGCCAGGTACGGGAAAATCCGCGGATTCTCTTCCCCGAGCTCGTTCCCGGTTTTCCACGAGGACGGGGAGCTCCCGCGGTCGGCTCCGGCTCGCCCCGAGGGCGGCTGTTGGGATGGATCTTCCACCGGGTTGGTTTGGGGGGGAAAGTTGGGTTGGGCGCCTCATCCGTTCGATGAGCGATGCCGCCAGATCCAGGGGGTTTCCCATCCCGAATCCAAGGGGTTTTCCATCCCGAATCCAGGGGGTTTCCCATCCCAAATCCAAGGGGTTTCCCATCCCGAATCCACAGGGTTTCCCATCCCAAACCCAGGGGGTTTCCCACCCCAAATCCAAGGAGTTTTCCCACCCCGAATCCACGGGGTTTCCCACGCCAAATCCAAGGGGTTTCCCACATCAAATCCATGGGGTTTTCTATTCCAAATCCACGGGGTTTCCCACCCCGAATCCAAGGGGTTTCCCACCGCGAATCCACGGGGTTTCCCATCCCAAACCCAGGGGGTTTCTCACACCAAATCCAAGGGGTTTCCCATTCCGAATCCATGGGGTTTCCCACCCCAAATCCAAAGGGTTTCCCACCGCGAATCCACGGGGTTTCCCACCCCGAATCCAAGGGGTTTCCCACCCCAAATCCAAGGGGTTTCCCACCCCGAATCCACGGGGTTTCCCACGCCAAATCCAAGGGGTTTCCCACGTCAAATCCATGGGGTTTTCTATTCCAAATCCACGGGGTTTCCCACCCCGAATCCAAGGGGTTTCCCACCCCAAATCCAAAGGGTTTCCCACCCCGAATCCAAGGGGTTTCCCATTCCAAATCCATGGGGTTTCCCATCCCAAATCCAAGGGGTTTCCCATCCCAAATCCAAGGGGTTTCCCATTCCAAATCCAAGGGGTTTCCCACCCCGAATCCACGGGTTTTCCCACCCCGAATCCACGGGGTTTTCCCACCCCGAATCCACGGGGTTTTCCATCCCGAATCCAAGGGGTTTTCTGTCCCAAATCCAAGGGGTTTTCCCACCCCGAATCCACGGGGTTTCCCACCCCGAATCCACGGGGTTTCCCATCCCAAATCCAAGGGGTTTCTCACACCAAATCCAAGGGGTTTCCCACCCCGAATCCACGGGGTTTTCCCACCCCAAATCCACGGGGTTTTCCCACCCCGAATCCGTGGCTCTCCCGGCAGGCTGGTGGTGGCGGTGGAAGAGGCCTTCACCCACATCAAGCGGCTGCAGGAGGAGGACCAGAAGAACCCGCGGGAGATCATGGACCCGCGCGAGGCGGCCCAGGCCATCTTCGCCTCCATGGCCCGGGCCATGCAGAAGTACCTGAGGACCACCAAGCAGCAGCCCTACCACACCATGGAGAGCATCCTGCAGCACCTGGAGTTCTGCATCACCCACGACATGACCCCCAAGGTGGGCGGGGTTTTTGTCCGAACCGGGAGGATTTGGGTGGTTTTGGTTTTTTTTTTTTATTCCATTTGGGATCGTCCCATGGGGAGGACGAGGGGTTGGAGCGAGGTGGGGTTGGGTTCTTCTCCCAGGGAAACGGGGACGGGGCTGGAGCAGCGGGAGAAGGGAATGGAGAATCCTGAGGGAGCTGGGGGGGCTCAGCCTGGAGAAAAGGGGGATCCAGGGGGAATTTCGGGCTCTTCCTGGGGGGATTTGGGATCTGATCCCAGGGAACGGGGCCAGGACAAGAGGGAACGGCCTCGAGCTGTGCCAGGGGAGGCTCAGGGTGGATATTTGGGAAAATCCCTCCTGGAAAGGGCGGCCAGGCCTTGGCAGGGGCTGCCCAGGGGGGTTTGGAGTGGCCATCCCTGGAGGTGTCCGAGGGATCCCTGGACGTTGCTCTGGGTGTCCAAGGTGGGGTTGATCCCACCTCGGAACCGATGACCTTGGAGCTCTTTCCCACCTCCAACAATCCCGGGATCCACCCACGAAAATCCGCAGAGCAGCACCACGGAGCCGTTCTTTCCACCTTCAGGCTCCAAACGAAACCTCGGCGGAGCCCTCCCGAGGTGACATTCCCGTGTCCCCTCCCTTTCCCAAGGCCTTCCTGGAGCGGTACCTGGCGGCCGGCCCCACCATCCAGTACCACAAGGACCGCTGGCTGGCCAAGCAGTGGACGCTGGTCAGCGAGGAGCCGGTGACCAACGGCCTCAAGGACGGCGTGGTCTTCGTGCTGAAGCGCCAGGACTTCAGCCTGGTGGTGTCCACCAAGAAGATCCCGTTCTTCAAGCTCTCCGAGGAATTCGTGGACCCCAAGTCGCACAAGTTCATCATGAGGCTGCAGTCGGAGACCTCGGTGTGACGCGCAGCGGGATTGGCCGGGATGGGACTTTTCCCGGATCCCTCCGGCTCCGAATCTCCGAATTTGGCTCCTCCGGATCCCTCCGGCCCCGCGAGGCCGCGGGAAAACCGGGAAGCCGCTCGCGGCTCCGGCGCCTTCCTGGGATCGCGACCGCTCGCCCATTTTGAGGTGGCTGAGCCCCTTTTCCTCCTCCTCCTCCTTCTCCTCCTCCTCCTCCTCCTTCCCGAAATCCGGATCCTTCGGAGCGTCTCCCCGGCACGGCGGCGGTGCCGTAACTCAAGGGCTAATTCCAAGAATTCCCAACTTCCTTCTTCACCAGCATCTCGGAGCAGCTCCGGGTCCCACGGACCTTCTGCTCCCGTCCGTTTTCTCCTGGACTACTGTCCTGGCTCTGGCCTTAAACCACTGCCCGGCCCCCGGGGCTGGGATTTAATCCCAAGGGAATTTTGGTTTTTTGGGGGTGGGGTGAAGGATTTTGGAATCGCCTCCAGGGTCCGTGGCTGCTATGGAAAAGCTCCCGTGGTGTGTCCCAGTTTTCGGGAGCCTCCTCCTCACCTCTGCCCGAGGTTTTTTTAGGAAAAACGAGTGGAAATCTGGGGTTTTTTTGGAGGAGCTGAGGGCTGGATTGGGGTTTTTTTAGGTGGGATTTGCTGCTCCTCAGGGGATCCACGTCCCGAATTCCGGCGGCATCTCCGCGGGGGCTTCCCGGTGCCGTTGGAGCAATCCTGGATCCGTGACCCCGAGGAACTCCTGGAAGAGGTCGACGAGGTCCTTCATTAACGTCCCTCCACGAGGTGGCCCCGTGGCGATCCCACAGAATTCCCGCTGGGACGCAAAAAACCCCTTTTTTTTGCCTTCTCCTGGATTTTTTTTTTTTTGTTAAGGTCACAAATACCTCACGGATCGATTCGGAATTTTTTTTCCCGTTTTTTTTTTTTTCCTCACCTCTCCAGATTCCACCTCCGGCCTCGCGGGGTCGGAAGTGCCGGATTCCGTTCCGGGGAGGCGTTTCGGGGTCGGATTTTGGGGTTGGTTTTGTCCTAAGCACTAAAAAGGGGGAGTTCGGAGCCGGGGGGAGGCTTCCCCAGTAAGCACCAGTAGCAAAATGGGGGGGATCCGTCCCCACCCCAATCCCAGGAGATCCCCGATTTTTGGGGAACTTTTTTTGGGGGAATTTCAACCCCCTCCTGCTGCTCCCATCGTTTTCCAGCCTTTTGGGGCCGAAGGATCCGGATTTCACCCCCCGATCCTTCGGCTCCGTCGGCGCTGCCGCCGCCAGGAGCCCATTTTGGGGCGTTTTCCTGAAAAAAAAAGAGCGGATGGATCTG
This sequence comes from Lycocorax pyrrhopterus obiensis, assembly GCA_014706295.1. Lineage (NCBI taxonomy): Eukaryota > Metazoa > Chordata > Aves > Passeriformes > Paradisaeidae > Lycocorax > Lycocorax pyrrhopterus. The sequence continues at coordinate 1,664,794 of JACSVZ010000033.1, forward strand.
CATGGGAGAGGGGAGGGGATTTTACACTTGGGAATTCCGGGAGGTTAAAAAAATCCCATTTTTTGGTTCAGTTTTTGGGGTTGGGTTTGGATTTTGCTTTCCCGCAGAGCCGAGACCTTTGTGCATGCGTGTAGAAAGTTGTAAAATGTCAAATTAATGGTTTTTAATATATATAAAAAAAAAAAAAACAGAAAAGCTTGGATTTTCCCGGTTTTTTGCAGTGGATCGGAGCGTTCCGGCAGTGGTAGGAATTTTTCCGTTGGTGTTTGGTTGTTTTTTGGTTTTGTTTTTGGTTTTTTTTTTTCATAGAGGAACTAAAATTGTACAATTTTTTTTTTTTTTAATAAAATAAACCCGTTTTGGTTTTTTTTTTTTTTTTTTTTTAATCGATTTTGGCTCGGGGGCTGTGGGGCTGAGAGTTTGGGGTTTGTGGGGCCGAGGGTTTGGGGTCCATGGGGCCAAGGATTTGGGATTTATGGGGTAAAGAGTTTGGGGTCTGCGGAGCCAAGGATTTTGGAATTTTGGGGGCAGATTTTGAAATTATGGGGGTGGATTTTGGAGTCTGTGGGGCCAAGGATTTGGGGTCTGTAGGGCCAAGAGGATTTGGAATTTATGGGGCAGAGTTTGGGGTTTGTGGAGCCAAGGATTTGGGGTCTCGGCCACTAAAGTTTAGGGATCTACGGGGCCGAAATTTTGGGATCTGTGGGGCCAAAACCTCGGGATTTTTGGGGGGGGCGAGGATTTGGGGTCGATGCCCAACTCGTCCCGTGCTCATCCCACACCAGCCCTGGCCCTGCAGGGCCCCCCCCGGTTTTTAGGGCCGCCCCAAAACCTCAGATTCGGGGGCCCCGGGTGGGCGTTTCCTTTGGGGTTGGCGCCTTCCTTTCCCCCGTTGTGGGGGAAAAATCCCGTGGGTGGGGGGAAAATTTCCCATCTGAGCCCATCGATCGCCTGAGGAGCCCTGTGGGGCTTTTTTTGGGGTGGGGGCCGGGTTATTCCACCCTTTTAGGGTTTTTTCCCATCCGTGACCTCCCCAAACCTTCCTCCGCACCCCAAATCCCCCAGAACTGCCCCAAAACACGGGGGAAAAAACGACAGAGGGGGCTGCGTGTCCCGGCAGAGAAATTCCGAGGGTTTTTTGGGATAAAATCCCACTTTATTGTGCTCTCCTTGCGCAGGGGACACCGGCGGCACCTCGGGGTGGCCTCGTGTCCCCTGGGGGGGGCCTGGAAGCCACTGGGCCACCCCTGGGGACCCTCAGGAGTCACCCGGGGGCGAGTCCAGCTGGGGAGGAGGAAAATCGGGAGTTGAGAGGGGCTGGAATTGTCCGTTTATCCCTGGAATTGCCCCGTTATCCCAGGAAGGGCTGGAATTGTCCGTTTGTCCCTGGAATTGCCCCTTTATCCCAGGAATTGCCCCGTTATCCCAAGGATTCCCTTTCTCCTGGGGATGCCGGGGCTTGGGGTGGGTCCGGCTGGCCAAAGGTGGTCTCGGTGTGGTCCGAGCCTGGGGGGTCTCGGGATCGTTCCTTTCCCTCTGGAAAAGAGGCGGGAATTCCATGGAGCGTCCTCGGGGTGGGATCGGAGGGGAAACTGAGGCACGGGGCTGGTCCGGGGTTGAGACCCGGCTTTGAGCCCTCCTAGACCTGGCTTTGACCATCCCAGACCCGGCTTCAACCATCCTAGACCTGGCTTCGACCATCCCAGACCCGGCTTTGACCATCCCAGACCCGGCTCAGACCCTTCCCAGTTCCCGGGAGGGTTTTCCCATCCCGGGCTCACCTGTAGGGCCGGGATTTTTGGGATGAGGTCATGGACGGGGGGCTGGACCAGGGCTCCCAAATCTGTGAGGGAAGGGTTGGAATGAGGGCGCTGGGAGCAGGGAATTCCCAGGATTTTGGGATCATGGAAGGGTTTGGGGTGGGAGGGGCTTTAGGATCGTCCCAGTCCCATGGGAAGGGGCATTCCCGCCATCCCAGGCGGCTCCAGCCTGGAATCATTCCAGGGATGGGGAATCCATGGAATGACCCGGGGCCAGGATCCGGAATTTATCCCTAAAATCCCGACTAAACCAGCCCGGGGAATCCTGGGAAGGTTCGGGATGGAAGGACCTCAATGTCACCTCTGGATGTCCCCAGTCCTTCAGGGATGTCACCTGGGGGTGGCCTCGACCCCTTCGTCCACACCCCATGAGAAGAAAATGTCCCGATGGAATAAAATATCCCAATAAAATTGAATATCCCAGGTAAAATTGAATATCCCAATAAAATGAAATATCCCAGGAAAACAAAATATCCCAATAAAATGAAATATCCCAGATAAAATGGAATATCCCAGAAAAATAAAATATCCAGAAAAAATTAAATATCCCAGATAAAATTAAATAACCCAGAAAAATAAAATATCCCAATAAAAGGAAATATCCCAGATAAAATGAAATATCCCAATAAAATTAAATATCCCAGTATGATATCCTGGTATGATAAATTGCCCCAGTAAAAAAAAACAAAAACACCCCAATAAAATAAAATATCCCAATAAAAAATTATCCCAGTAAAACCAAAATATCCCAATAAAAAAATCATCCCAGTAAAATCAAAATATCCCAATAAAAAAATACCCAATAAACAAAATGCCCCAATAAAACAAAATATCCCATGAAAACCCAGCATTCCCAGTAAAACCAGTTGCCCCAGTGCAACCCCAACCCCCCAGGGCTCACCTGAGGAGTCGCTGCCGCTCGTGGCCCGGTCCTGGATCCCTGTGATCAGGACAGACCCAAAACCTGGATTTTTCCACCCAAAATCCCCTTCGGGAAAACCCAAAATGGAGCTGCCGAGCCCCAGTTTGGGTTTGAAGTGGGGAAAAAACCCCAAAACTCCAAAATTTGTGTCAATTAGAGAGGGGAAGGGCAGAGGTGACTCCAGAAGAGACAAATTTGAGCTCAGATGGGAAATTCGGGGTGAATTTCAGGAATTTTAGGGCCAGAGCTGAGCAAGGGGCAGTGGCGACCCCAAAAGTAGCAAATTTGAGCTCTGATGGGAAATTCGGGATGAATTCGGGAGTTTTGGAACCAGATCTGAGCAAGGAGAACGCCCTGGGGCCCGAGCTGTGACCCAAGGGGGCTTTTTTGGGGTCGGGATCCCCCGTGACGGCGCCGCGCCCCAAAAAGCGGCGTTTTGGGGGCACTTCTGGAGGTTTCGGGGTGCCGGGGGCGGGGGGTCCGACCTTTGCCCTTGGTCCTCTGGTAGGTGACGAAGAGCACGAGCAGCGCCAGCGCCACGAAGATGGCGGGGGACCAGTACCGGGCCGGGACGCCCGCGGAGGCTCCTGGGGGAAAAGCGGGGACAGAGGTGGCCGGGGGGTGACGGGCGCGGGGCAACGGAATTGGGACATTCCATGGGGGTGGCGGGTCCCCCATGACGGTGTCACCTCCTTGGGATGGGGACAAATCCCCCGGTGAGGGTGACACGTCCCCCAGAGTGGTGGGAGGCCCCCCACGACAGTGTCACCTCCTTGGGATGGGGACAAATCCCCCATGAGGGTGACACACGTCCCCCAGAGTGGTGGCAGACCCCCCATGATGGTGTCACCTCCTTGGGATGGGGACAAATCCCCCGGTGAAGGTGACACACGTCCCCCAGAGTGGTGGGAAGCCCCCCATGACGGTGTCACCTCCTTGGGATGGGGACAAATCCCCCGGTGAGGGTGACACGTCCCCCAGAGTGGTGGCAGGTCCCCCATGATGGTGTCACCTCCTTGGGACGGTGACAAAGTCCCTGATGAGGGTGACACGTCCCCCAGGACGGTGACACATCCCTCCCGTGGAACTCACGGGTTCGGTTCCCCGCCGGTGTCACCGCGAGGTCCCCGCTCCCAGGAGGGGTCGTGGTGGCCCTGGGCCACGTTGTCACCGTTGTTGTCACCGCTGTCACCGCTGTCGCCGCGTCCCCGGTGGCTGTGGTGGGGTGTCCTGGTGGCTCCGGGGGGTCTCGTGTCCCCTCCGGGATGTCCTCGGGCCGGGTGATGCCGCCATTGCCCGGCTCCTCTTCTTGGAAGCCGAGAGCTGGGAATGGGGTTTGTCCGTTCCTGCCGGTTCTCCCCCAAAATCAGGGGTCAGGAACGGGAACACCGACCCCTGTGTCGCCTCAGGGGATGTTGGGACAGAGTTTGGGGACGTCGCCGGGGGTGAAGGGTCAGGAGGGGCCCCGAAAGGAAATTTCGGAGAAGAGGAGAGCGAGGGGAAATCCCGGGAATTCCAAGGGTCAGGATCCAGGAATGGCTGGAGCTGTTCCAGGAGGGATTTGGGATGGAGACCCCGAAAATTCATCCCCCAGAGGGTTGTGGGGCACAGAACAGGGAATGGTCCCGGTCCCCAAAAGCCCCGGGAGGGTTTATCGGGATTTTGGGATTTTGGGATGTCCTGCGCAGGGTCTGGGGTGGGATTGGGTGCTCCGGGTGGGTTTTTTCCAGCTCGGGGTGTCCCACAGCTCTCCGAGGGGGCTGAACTCGAGCGGAGCAGCGACCCCACATCCGGCCTTCACACCTCGCCCCCGAAACACCCCGAATTTTGTCGGGTTCTCACAGTGGAAACCGAAACCAGGAGGTTTTGGGGTTGTGGCCTTTGGGGCTGTGCCACCAGCAGGGACGGGGCTGAAACCAGGTCCCCAAGCAGGGAATTATAAAATATCCCAAAATATCCCGATTTGGGGCATGGAACTGTGGGATGTGAGGTGGAAGGACCCACCGGGATCCTCAAAGTCCCCTTCGTGGCCCTGCCGGGATCACGCCGAGATTAAAACCAACGAAACCACCAAAAATGGTTAAAAAGCTCCCCCCTGATCCGGACTGGGATGGATTTGGGGTGCTGGGACAGCTCGCAAGACCCCAAAACCCTCCTGGGAACACAAACAAGGCTCAGCAAAGCCGGGCTCAACCCAAACCTGAGCTTAACCCCCAGGGATCTCCCTGAAGGGACCTCGCTGAGCTGCCCCCGCTGCCTTCAGCCCCTTCCTCCTCCTCCTCCTCCTCGCTCCAGCCCCGCACCCCGAGGCTCCCCCGGCCCCACTCACCGGCCCCAGAGCAGAGCAGGGCGAGGCAGAACCCCCGAAAGCCCCTCGGCCCCATCCCGCTGTGCCCCATCCCCACCCTGGCCCCTCCTGAAACCTCTTCCTTCCCCTTTTTGCTCACAGGAAGCGTCGGTTGGGGCACAAAGGTGCCGAAACTGGGGGAGGAACGGGTAAAAATCATCCCCTGGAGTCATTTCTCCATCCTGTGGATTCGTTTCTCCATCCCATGGATTCGTTTCTCCATCCCATGGATTCATTTCCCCACCCCAGGGAATGATTCCTCCACCCCATGAAGTTCTTTCTCCACCCCATGGGTTCGTTTCCCCGCCCCATGGAATGATTTTTCCACCCCACGGAACGATTTTTCCACCCCATGGAGTCGTTTCTCCGTGGGAAGGGGCGGGGAAAGGGTCAGAGGTCTGGGCAAGGAGCGGGAGAAGCTCCAGCACTTCCCCAGATCCCTTCAGGACAATCCCTGGAGCCACCAGAGCTGTCCCAACCCCAACCCGAGGACAGCAGGAAGCTCCAGGACTGCCCCAAATCCCTTCAGGACAATCCCTGGAGTTGTTGAAATCCCAGTCCGAGACGAGGATTTCCAAGGTTTGGAGCCACGTGAGCAGATCCCTCCTGTACAAAACCAGAGTAGATTTTAATTGACCCGAGGTGTTAAAACACACAACGCCGAAATGAGGCTGTTTTTACCCCAAAAAAAAAAAAAAAATTTGCAGGCAGGAAGGGAGCTGGGATGCGCCTGGAATTTGTATTCCAGAGGTTCCCGCAGCCAGGCACTTCAAAGGCAGCTCTGGCTTCACCGGTGAATAATTCACGGAGGCGCAGACAAAGAGCGGCGGGAAGAGGCACGGGCGGGAGGAGAATTCCCGGGAGCGGCCGTGTCCAGAGGCATCGGGAAATCGAGGCCAGGTCGCGGTTTTGGCACTCAGGCGCCGGTTCCGGATGGATTTGGGGAGCAGGGAAGGGCGGGATGAGCCCCACGTCCCACGCGCAGGTCCCTGTCCCCGCATCCCGAAGGAATTCTGCATCCCGGCGCCACTCCCGGAGATTCCTGCCGGGATTCCTGCTGGGATTCCTTCTGTGATCACCGGATTCCTGCTGGGATCACCGGATTCCTGCCGGCATTCCCAGATTCCTGCTGGGAACCCACCCGGCTCCAGCAGCGCAGCACAAATCCCTCACCCAAAATCAAAACCTCGCGTCCAAACACATCGAAGTCGCTCTCCGTGTCCCCTTTTCCCTCAAAGCCATCCCGAATCCCAGATCCCAGATCCCGAATCCCAGCCCTGCAGGGATTGGTGGGGCTGAGCTTTTTTGGGGGGGAGGTGCAGCAAATTTTGGGGGGTCCTGGAGGCAGAAGGAGAGAGCAGGTGCGGAAACCACAACTCTGGTTTGATGGGGGAAGGTCCTTGCAGTTCTCGCTTTGGCTTCCTGGCGTTGCTTCTGTTTTTCTTAAGACAAGCAAAGCTTTTTTAACTTTCAAGATGCGGGGAAAAAATCATTTTTAAAAAAAACAAAAAAATCCTGCGAGAGTTCCTTAAGAAAATGAGCATTTTCACATTAAAAAGGGGATGGTTTGGAGGCGCCATCCCTGGACGTGTCCGAAGGACCACTGGGCCTTGGTCTGAGTGGCCAGGACTGGTCCCACGTTGGAACTGATGATCCTGGAGGGATTTTCCAACTTCTGGAATTCTGGGATTTCATGAAAAAAACCCTTTTGAGAGGCTCCTCCGGCCCGCCCGGGTGTCCCGAGGCTCGGCCCCGAATCCTTGCAGCATTTGCAGAGCTCTGGTCCAGGATCCTGGTGGGAGAGGGTGGGAAAAGGAGACAAATTTTGGTGGAGCTGCCAAAATCGAGGAGAAAGATCCCAAAGGGCTCCGAATCCTCCCTGAAATTGCAAACTGAGGCTGCCGAGGGGAGATCCGAGGCAGCAGCGACGAGGAGGGAAAGGGGAGGATGAGATCGTGGGTGCCGGAGCCGTTCCAGAGTCACATTGTGGGGTCCATCTGCCTGACCGAGGAGTGGAGACCCTTTAAACCAGCTCCAGATCCTTTAAACCAGTCCCAGACCTTTTAAACCAGCTCCAGGTCCTTTAAACCAGTCCCAGACCCTTTAAACCAGCTCCAGGTCCTTCTAAACCAGTCCTGGACCCTTTAAATAATTTCCAGGACCTTTAAACCGGGTCCAGACTCTTTAAAAACAGTTCCAGACCCTTTAAACCAGTTCCAGACCCTTTAAACTTGTTCCAGGTCCTTCTAGACCAGCTCCGGACCCCTTAAACCAGTTCCAGGTTCTTTAAACAAGTTCCAGGTCCTTCCAAACCAGTCCTGGACCCTTTAAATAATTTCCAGGACCTTTAAACCGGGTCCAGACCCTTTAAACCAGTTCCAAACCCTTCAAACCTGTTCCAGGTCCTTCTAGACCAGCTCCAGGACGCCCGCTGTGGCATTTGCCTCCTTCCCATCGTCCGCCTGCGACGACAAAGGGACACAAGCTCGGCTCGGGATCGTGCGGGGCTGATCCCACCCCCGGAGGGAGATCCCTGGGTCCGTTCCAAGGCTCTGGGCCCCCTCTGTCCCTGTCCCCAGCTCCGTCTCCCGCCCTGGAGTCTCCCAGCTCACCTGATCCGGACGCTTGACCAGGGAATAAACGGTTGTGCAGGATTCCGGAGCCTCCCTTGGTTTGGCTTTGATTCCATTGGGGGCGCCCTGGGGGGGGAAAAGGATTTCGAAAGCGTTTTAGGGCTTGGTGTTGGAAAAGAGATCCCACATCCCGAGGACCCTCCAAGATCCCCCCTCTGGAAGGGTTGCCCCATCCCAAGGCTGGGTTGGAGCATCCCGGGATAGCGGGAAGTGTCCCTGCCCCACGGAACGGGATGATTTTAAGGTCCCTCCCAACCCCAGAAAATCCCACAATTCTCTGATCCCTCCCTTTGGAAGGGCAGCCGAGTTTTTGGGGCCGGGCACGGAGTTTTGGGGACGCCCCAGGAAGTTCAGGTGCCCTTGGGCCACCCCAGCTGCGGCGCATCCCCCTTGGAATTCCCAAAAGGAAGCGGCTGCCCCAGCCAGGGATTGTCCAGCTGCCCCCACGGTGTCCCCGGGGTGTCCCCGGGGTGTCCCCAACCCCACAGAGACCCTGGAGAGGACGGGGACCCCCGGGCTCACCTGCGGGGAAGGGCCCACCTCGGCGTACACGGTCATGTAATCGACTGCGGTCACTGAAATGGGGGAAAAAATCGGGAATTTGGGGAGTTTGGGATGCAGGGAATCCCCCTGGATGCTCCTGGCCGGGGGTTGGAGGGAATCCCGACCCCAAAGCCCCTCGGGGCTGCTGGATTTGGGAATTGCTCCTCATCCCACCCTCCCCAGTCGCTGTAGGATTGGGATGCGCTTCCAGCACCAAGGACAGGGAAAATCCACTTTTTCTGGTTTAAATCCCAAATCCCAGGCTGATTTTGGAGGACAAAATCCATTTGTTTCTCCTTCACGTGATGCCCTCATTGCTCATGGAACAGAGAGGGGGAAAAGGGGATTTAAACCCTTTAAAATTCCGGTTTTGGGCCCAAATTTCCCACTCCGTGCCAGGCGGGTTTGCCCACAGTTGGCCCTGGAAAACTCGGATCCAGATTCTGATCCGTGAGGAGCCTGCGCCGAGCCAGCCCCGAAATCCCACCCGGACACATCCAGGGGCAAAACGGGAGGCGGGAGATTTGTTCCAGCTCGTGGAAACAGCAAAACACGGATAAAAACCACCTCGGGGCCATCTCGGCAGTGAGGGAATGGCAGAGAACTGCCCCAAAATCCCACCTGTGTCCGTAGCCTTCTCTTCGGAGAGATGGGGTTTCCTCCAGGCTGGGGGAGAAGCGACACCGAGTCAGTAGCAGCCCCAAATCAGCCCCAAATCTGCCCCAAATCCACCCCAAATCAGCCCCAAATTCGCCCCAAATCAGCCCCAAATCCACCCCAAATCAGCCCAAATTCGCCCCAAATCCTCCCCAAATCCACCCCAAATCAGTGCCCCCCTCCCAGGTCCCCCCTCCTGCCTCCCAGGGCTCCAGGGTCGGTTTTCCACGTGGGAATCAGCTCACCTTGGGATTTACGGAGGAGCACGCAGCCGACAATTAATGAAGACACCACGACTCCAATCCCGGCCACGATCCCGACGCCGAAGGGGCTGCCCAAGAGGGCACCTGGAAAGGGAAGAAGATCCAGTTGGCAACGTCCCAAAATGAATCCGGCTCTTCCCGGCATCGGGGCAGGCGGAACCTTGCCTCAAATCCCTCCCTGGATCCCTCATTCCAGAAGAACTTGGACGAGGACGAGCGGCTTTGCGGAAGCAGCAGAATCCCAAAAACCCAGAGTCCCAAAACCCCAGAATCCCAAAATCCCGAAATCCCAGAATCCCAGCATGGGTTGGAAGGGACCTCTGGAGATCTCGCAGTCCTGCCAGGACAGGATCACCCAGATCTCTTGGGGAGATTTGGGATGGATGGGATATTTCTGCGGATCGATGGGATCCGATGAGCACGGATGGACTCGGTGCTCCCATCCCAGACTCTGGGGGGACTCCTGCCCTCCCTAAATCCCCCAGGGCACAGAGCCAGCCCAGGGGCGCTGCCCAGAGAGCCCAAACATTCCCTGGGAAGGGTTTTGGGAGGAGCTGGAGGGTGCTGGGCTCAGGCTCCCCAATCCCCCTCCCCGGCCGGACACGGAAAAGCTGCCCCGGGCACACGGGGACGCCTGGGGACACTCGGGAGCGCGGCTGGACGTGGACAGGGGGTGGCAGCTCACCGGGGCCGGGAGGGTGTGCGGCGTTTTCTGGCGAGGGGAGAGAACAGGGAGAGAGGTCAGCGCTTCCCTCTGCATCCCGAGCCACCGCTCCGGGGAAAAGCTGGAGCCCCAGAGAGTGGGATCAGCCCATCCCACCCCATCCCATCCCATCCCATCCCATCCCATCCCACCCCATCCCACCCCATCCCATCCCATCCCATCCCATCCCATCCCATCCCATCCCAATCCCAATCCCAATCCCAAACCTTCCCACGGCTCTCACCTGCGCAGAGCCCCCCGGGTGCCACCACGGTGACGTTCCGGCTGCTGACGGGGTTCCGCGCCGTGCACGTGAGCGGCCCCAGCTCGTTCCCGGATGATTTATTCGCCACCAGCACCGTGGGCCCCTTGTCCCACGGCTGTTCCCCCCAGCTCCAGAAGTAGGAGACGTTCCCGAAGCCGGCGCCGGGCACGGAGCAGCGCAGGGAGAAGCGGCAGCTCCCGGCCGAGCAGTTCTGGGCCTCGCAGGTCACCGTGGGCTCTGCCAGCTCCCCTGGGGGCGGGGGCAGACGAGAGTGTCGGGAAACCCATTTTAGTGTGAAAAACCCCAAAACAACGCTAGAAGCACCTACTGTACACGTGTAGGGTGAAGGCGGATTTTATCCCATTGGTCTTTGTGAAGTAGGTCCCGGCGTCCTCCAAGCTCAGCTGGGAGATGCTGAGTGCGAGGCCCTTCTCGGAGAAAGTGAAGCGCTTCTTGTATTTGTCTTCTGAAAACGTGGTCACGGGGGGTTCGCTGACCGCCACCGTCGCTATGGGATCGGTCCCAAAGCTCCAGAACACCGCATCTCCAGCCGGGTTTTGGACGTGGAAGGTGACGGACGCGCCCACGGCCCTGATCACCTTTGTGGTGTCATCAGCGCACACTGGGGAGAGAAGGTGGGATGGAGGTGGGATGAGGGTGGGATGGGGGCGGGATGGGGGTGGGATGAAGGTGGGATGAAGGTGGGATGAGGGTGAGATGAAGGTGGGATGAGGGTGGGATGAAGGTGGGATGAGGGTGAGATGAAGGTGGGATGAGGGTGGGATGAAGGTGGGATGAGGGTGAGATGGAGGTGGGATGGAGGTGGGATGAGGGTGGGATGAGGGTGAGATGGAGGTGGGATGAGGGTGGGATGAGGGTGAGATGGAGGTGGGATGGAGGTGGGATGGGGGTGAGATGAGGGTGGGATGGGGGTGGGATCAAGATGGGATCAAGGTGGGATCAAGGTGGGCTGAAGATGCCAAACCCAGGGAATGTATCCCATGGAGGTTTGGGGGTGTTTGAAGGCGGGGGGCTCTTGGGGAAGGGTCCCTGGGTGCAGGAAAAGCCTCCCCCGCTGCGGCCCCAGCACGAGGCCACCCCCAGGCTGAGCCCCCGGAGCCTCGTGCGCGGCCTCGAGGGCAGAGCCTGGAGGGGAACTGGAAGAGAAAAAGGAATGAGGAGCTGGAGATGGGAAGGTCAGGAAGGTTCACCCTGAGCCACCTGAGCAGGAGAGGGAACTCCTGGTTGGACGTGTGGCTGCTCCTTGGAGGAGAATCGGGGAGCCATGGGAAGTTTTGGGACGGGAGGCACCTTGAAATCCTCTCATTCCACCCCCTTAAATCCCCACAGCTGCCACTGTCCCAGGGGGCTCCGAGCCCCGTCCAGCCCGGCCTTGGACACTCCCAGGGATGGATGGGGCAGCTCCACCACCTCTTCCCCAGGCTGACCATTCCCTGTGTCCATAGGGAAGGGCCTCCAGTTCCCTTTTCAGCTCCGTGGCCTCCTCTGGGCTCACTCCAACAGTTCCATGACCTCCCTATGTTGGGGGGCACCATTCCAGGTGGGATCTCGCCATGAGACCAGAGGTGAGAATCCTCCCGCACTCCTCTGGATGCAGCCCAGGACAAGGTCCAAGGTCCCTCTGGATCCACCCCTTCCCTCCACTGACCATGCCTTGACCTTGGGTCACGAACTCAAAGAGCAAGGAGTTCTTCCATTATTTCGGCAACTTCCCGTTTAAAAGTTCTGCGTCACCCAGTCTAGACCGGGAATGGAGTTGCTCTTCCCGGTTTTCTGTAACAGGGAAGTGATCCTGGCTCAGCCCCAAGGTCGGGCTCAGGACTTCTGGCACATCTGAGACACAGACAACGGAATCTGTCCGAACTATGTGGAAGGAAAAACCGGTGGGGAAGATAAACTCGCCGGAAATTTGCTGATTAGGACAGCACAGGACTGGTCATGTGGTGATAAAACCCCCCCGGACGCTGCTGGGAAGGGCCGAGCCTTCCCCAACTTCCCTTGGCTGAGCCTCTTTTCAGCCACGAAACAGCCCAAGACAAGACCTCCAAAAACGGGGGGGCAACGCGGAGGGGAGCAGAACCCGAAGGCAGAGCAGGATGTCCGGAGCACATCTGGCAGCAGCTGCGCGGCCGCTGCGCCGGCGCTGAGAGCCGGTGTTATCACTCCGTACTGCAGGCTTCCCGTGGCAACGAGAGACCAAAACACCCGTCCTGATGGTTGCCGCACCCTTGGGAGGTTGCCCAGTCCTCCACCCCAGTGCAGCTGGTCCCACACGTCCTCACCCTCCTGGGGGTCCCTAAACCCACCCCGAGCCCCCCGTGGGCTCCTTCCCTTCCGCTGCCGAGGCACGCGGGGAGGGCTGCGAGGATGGAGCCCGCGGGTGAAACGAGAGGGACACAGGAATGAGGAGCTGGAGGTGGCTTGCAGAGGTCAGGACGGTTCGCTCTGAGCGCCGAAGGCTGAGCTCGGTGACCCGAGCAGGAGAGGCGGCTCCCGGCCAGGCGTGCAGCTGCTCCTTGCGGGAGAGTTGTGCAGTCGTGGAATGGTTTGGGTGGGGAGGGAACTTAAAATTATCCCGTTCCACCTCCTGCCGTGGGCAGGGACAGCTCCCGCTGTCCCAGGTGGCTCCAACGTGGCCTTGGACACTTCCAGGGATGGGGAATCCGTGGAATAACCCGTGCCAGGAGCTCCCCAGGCAGCAGCTGGACAGAGGCTGGACCAGAGACGGACGCGATCACTCTTTATCAACAGGTTTCCATGGCAGCGAGAGCCGGGGGCACCTTTCACCTGGGTTGCCCAACACCCGGGTACAAATCCACCCTGTGGAGCTGCTCCCCTGGCGCCATCCCTAAAACCACCCCGAGACCTCCCTCCCTCCTGCTGCCAAGCAACGAGGAGCACCGGGCACTTACTGGCTCTGTGGAGGAGCGTGACGAGGGCGAGAAGCTGGACCTGGAACACGTCCATGGACAGCCAGAGCTTGGGGAGGACCTTGGCACGCTGCGCACGCAGAGGCGATTGCCGCAAGAGGAAGAACGAGAGCGTGTGCAGTTCGAATGAGCGAAGCTTACGTGTGACTCGTGACAAGAAGGATGCGTGAAGGGGACGCATCCGAACTGTCATGGAATCTGGGGGACGTGAAACATTTCCACAGGCAGCGGAGCGCGGCGGCTGGACCCCAAGCGTCATCACGACCACCTACGACAAATGACCCGGGTGCTCCACGGGCACCAGCCTGGAGAGAGCTTCGTCTGGAGAATGCCCTGGTTCGGGAATTGGAGCCCATGGATCGGCGTCTCCAGAGCATCGTTGAGGAGCGAAGCTGAGTCCAGCCATGGAATGGTTTGGGTGGGGAGGCACCTTTGGGCTCCGCTCCTGCCGCGGGCAGGGACACCTTCCACTGTCCCAGGCTGCTCCAAACCCCGTCCAGCCTGGCCTGGGACACTTGCAGGGACCCAGGGGCAGCCACAGCTTCTCTGGGCACCCTGTGCCTCCCCACCCTCACAGGGAGCAATTCCTTCCCGATGTTCCATCCATCCCTGCCCTCTGGCAGCGGGAAGCCATTCCCTGTCCCTCCATCCCTTGGAAATTGTCTCCTTCCATTCTTCCTGCAGCTCCTGCAGGTCCTGCAAGGCCACAATGAACTCACCCCGAAGCTTCTCCTCTCCGGGCTGAACGTTCCCAGCTCTCCCAGACGTTCCTCCCAGCAGAGCTGCTTCGTCCCTCAGATCATCCTGGAGCCTCCTCTGGACTCGCTCCAGCAGCTCAAGGTCCTCCCTGTGCTGAGCCCTCTCTCCGGGTTGGTCCCCAGAGAGGTTCCGGAGATGTTTGCTAATATTTGCATATTTGTTAATATTTGCATATTTGCTAATATTTGCATATTTGTTAATATTTGATTTTTGGGCCGCGGCAACGCTCTTTGCCCCAGCCGCCACACCCATCTGTGCTTGGAAACTGAGTTTTCCAGCTTAAAGCTCCCGTGACGAGTTTGGGTTTGGCCATCCTGAGGAGTCAACCCAACCGCGGGGCCTAAATCGCTGCACACCTTCCTCCAACCCAGCCGTGGGCAATAAAACCACACAAACGAACGCCCCCATCCTCCTGCCTCGCTCCACGATATTTTTACATTTTAACAGAGGCGCCGCCGCTGCTTTCGAGCTGCAGAATTTCCTGCTAACGAGCTTTCGCACCCCAGGTCGTCACGCCAGCCTCGCCTTCTCCCGGACCGGCCGCGCGCTCGGCCCCTCGCGGCTGAACCGCCTCGATTCCCTCAGCCTCGGCCATGAAGGGGCTGCTCCGGCCCCCTCCATCCGTCCCGAAGCCACCCCGGTGGCGCGTGGGGCAATCTTCGGGAAGCAGCACTTCCCCAGCCCGGGTCGTTCTCGGAAGGTCACACGCGGACGCCTCGTGGCGAAATTTTGGGGTGGAGGCGCTGGGTTCAAAACGTCACAAAAGCGCCGGTTCCTCTGGCCCAGTGAGGAACTGGGAGCTGCTGGCCCGGACTGGTTGGGGTCGGAAGGGACCACGAGGATGAGCCAGTGCCACTCCCTGCCGTGGGCGGGGACATCTCCCGCTGTCCCAGGGATGGCGCCTCCAAACCGGTCCCTTTTTAACGCGGAAAACCCTTTAGTTTTAGGAAAACTTTTTTTTTAAGGAGAACTTCCAGGATTTCTCTGCAAATGATGTAAATGGTTTCGTGTTCTGCTGCATTTCGAACGTTGCAAAACTCCAGTTCCTCACTCGGCTGAAAACAACCAAAAATAACAGCCAGGAAGTTGAGGAGAGAAGCGGAAAAACAGCATCAAACCACAGAGTTGTGGTTTCCGCACCTGCTCTCTCCTTCTGCCTCCAGGACCCCCCAAAATTTGCTGCACCTCCCCCCCAAAAAAGCTCAGCCCCACCAATCCCTGCAGGGCTGGGATTGGGGATCTGGGATCAGGAATTTGGGATGGCTTTGAGGGAAAAGGGGACACGGAGCGCAACTTCAATGCGTTTGGATGTGCGGTTTTGATTTTGGGTGAGGGATTTGTGCTGCGCTGCTGGAGCCGGGTGGATCCACCTTTGAAGTGCCCGGCTCCAGGAGCCTCTGGAATAAAAATTCCAGGTGCTTCCCAGCTCCATTCCTGCCTATTTTTGGGACAAAAACAGCCTCGTTATGGAATAGTTTGTGTTTTCCCCACGGTTTTGAGTCCCTAGGACGTGTTAAAAGCACAGCCCTCGGTGGCCGATAGCGGGATTTGCCCACGTGGCTCCAAACCTGTCCTTGGAAATCCAATCCCACCTCCATCCCACCCTCATCCCACCCTCATCCCACCCTCATCCCACCTCCCAGCA
Organism: Lycocorax pyrrhopterus obiensis; assembly: GCA_014706295.1. NCBI lineage: Eukaryota > Metazoa > Chordata > Aves > Passeriformes > Paradisaeidae > Lycocorax > Lycocorax pyrrhopterus. The sequence continues at coordinate 1,680,302 of JACSVZ010000033.1, forward strand.
CCCTCCAGCTCCTCCCAAAACCCTTCCCAGGGAACGTTCGGGCTCTCCGGGCAGTGCTGGCTCTGTCCCCTGGGGGATTTAGGGAGGGCGGGAGTCCCCCCAAAGTTTGGGATGGGAGCACCGAGTCCATCCGTGCCCCAGAGCCGAGGTGGGTGTGGGAGTTTGCTCCCCAAAAAGGCCCCCAGAGGTCCCCGGAGGGCAAAGGGACATCGGCCAAGGGACGTGGCCGGGAGGAGCGGGCCGGGATTCTCTGGGTGCCGCTCGTCCTCGGGCAGCCCTGGCTCGGAGCGAGTTCTCCTGGAATGAGGGATCAGGGAGGGGTTTGTGGCCGGGTTCCCCCTGTGCCTATGCCAGGAAGAGCCAGATTTATTTTGGGATGTGATCCATGGACTTTTTCTCTCTCCAGACCTCCACCCCGGCAGCCTGGGCAGGGTCCTGGCCGTGGCCGTGGCCGAAGCCGCGGTGCTTTCCTCGATTTTCCTCGTGTTCCACTGGAGAGGCCGATGAGGAACTCAACCCAGCAAGCAGCTCAAGGGGTTAATCCAGCCAAGATCCCAAAATCCCTGAATCCCTGAGGCTGGAAGAGCCCTCCCAGACCGTTGGGTCCAGCCCGTGACCGATCCTCACCTTGCCACGTCCAGTCCTTCCTCAGACACCTCCGGGGGTGGCAACTCCAAACCCCCCTGGGCTGTTCCAGGGTGATGGAATTTGGGGTTTTCCCACCAATTTCGAGGCACGAGAATGAGCCCGACCTGCCCTTCCTTCCCTGGGCAAAAATTTTGGTTCCTCTTCCCCCAAATCCAGGCCCAGCCTGGGGAGTTCCCCCAGAATCCCATCCCAAAACCTTTTATTCCCAATTTATTTTCCTTTCCCTCCGCCACAATCCACGAGCTCGGACCTGCGGACACCCGAGGTGTTCTGGGGTTATAAAATCCCTGAAAATTGGGGCAGGGTTGGATTTCCCAGCCCAGCATTCCCACACTGGGTATTCCTGCAGGGAATTAGGGCAGGGGGTGCCCAGGCCCCCTCTCAACCCTAAATTCAGCTTTAATTTCACCATGGACAACCTCACCTGTTCCCACAAAATCAAGTGGGAAACGATGGGAATGGGGAAGTCTGGTGGGACCCACAGGGGGGTTGCCAAAATTCCTCGCTCCTTGGGGCCAAAATCCGGCGGATTCGGGATTTTTCACCCATTCCAGAGCAACAAAAAATAAAACCAACTCCTCGTTTTTCCACTTCGAAGTCCCCGTGGGCTCCCTTGGGGAATCGGGACCACGGGACGAGATCCCGGCGTGAAATTCCACAGGGATGAGGTCGGAGTCCAAATCCGCTCCTGGGCGCCCTTCCCGGGGTCAGAGGAGCGGGAACGACCCTTCCCGTCGGGATCCTGCCTCATTCCCAGCTCCGAGGCGGATCCAGAGCCTCTCTCCCTTCTCCCACCGCTCCAGGATCCCACTGGAATTCCTCACCCGCAGCCGGGGGACGTTCCTTGCCTGTGTCCAAGCCCTCGCTTGACCATCCCGCACCGCTCCGGCCACCGCGCCGGACGCGCCGCCCGCTCCGGAGAGTTTTTCCCCCGTTGCTCAGGGATTCCCAAGGAATTCCCAAGGAATTCCCAAGGGACCAGCGGGAGAATCCGGCCAGGAACGCGGATCCCGGAGGAGCTCAGGCCACGGGAAGAGTCACGCTGGCATAAACCGTCGTGGGCTCCTGGGAGGGGACAAAGGGGTCGGCGAGGTGGCCTGGCCTGGCGGTGCCCCACGGGCGGGGGGCCGGGGACTGTCCCCCTTACCTGGGACAGCGGGGGGTGTCCCCACGGCGTTGGGGACCCTGCCGGGGACCGGGGGGCTCCGTCGGGGGCCGGGGGCGGCCCGGTGGCCGCGGCGTAGATGGTGGTGCAGGACATGGGGGCGGCGTTGGGGACGGTCCCTTTGGGCTTCTGAGGGGGCGGACAAAGGGTGGGCAGCGAGCCCGGGGTCCCCGCGGGGCCACCCCGGCCCTGCCGCCGCCTTTTCCTGCCCGGTTCGTGCTCGGAAAAGGGGGGAAAAACCCCCGAGTTTGTCCCCAAAGCCGCCGCGGGACGCTGGGGGCTCGGGAAGCTGTGCCAGCCCGCCTCATTCCCGGAGATTCCCGAATTCCCGGTGGCCAGGGGCGGCAGGGATGGGTGGCCACCCCAAAATGCCACCCTCTCCTTTTTTCCTCCCTTTGTTCCCCTTTCTCTTTTCCTCTTTTATCCCTTTTTTTCTGTTTTTTCCCCCTTTTTTTCCCTTTTTTCCCTTTTCCTCCTTTTGGCCGCTTTTTTTTCTCCTTTCTCCCCCCTTTTTCACCTTTTTCCCCTTTTCCCTCTTTTTCCCTCTTTTTCCCCCGTTTTCCCTTTTCCCTCTTTTTCCCCCTTTTTCCCCCTTTTCCCCCCCTTTTCCCCCCCTTTTTCCCCCACTTTCTCCTCCTTTTTTTCCCTTTCTTTTCCCCCCTTTTCCCCCTCATCCCTATTTTTCCCCATTTTCCCCCATTTTTCCCCATTTTCCCCCCTCACCTGCACCCTCTGCACCTGGGCGTAGATGGTGGGGCCAGCGCTGTCCGGAGTGACCGGGGAGGGGTCCGGGACCAGCAGGGAGGGGTCCTGGTCACCTGTGGGGGGGGGGTCACACAATCCCAGGATCATTCAGGTTGGGAAAGAATTCCAAGGTCATCGGCTCTGGCCTCTGTCCGGTCCCCCTGTGGTCATCCAGCCCAGTGTCCGGTCCTTCCTCGGACACCTCCAGGGACGGCCGCTCCAACCCTCCCTGGGCAGCCCCTTCCAAGGCCTGGCCGCCCTTTCCAGGAGGGATTTTCCCAAATATCCACCCTGAGCCTCCCCTGGCACAGCTCGAGGCCGTTCCCTCTTGTCCTGGCCCCGTTCCCTGGGATCGGATCCCAAATCCCCCCAGGAAGAGCCCGAAATTCCCCCTGGATCCCCCTTTTCTCTGGGATGAGCCCCCCCAGCTCCCTCAGGAATTCTCCTTTTGGGATTCACTCTCCGAGAAACTCATCCTTGGTCAGTCTGGGATGAGCTGGGAGCTGGAACGGGAATCCCAAAGATCCCAACCCCAATTCCAGCCGCATCCAGCCCCCGTCCCTCAGGGATGACCAGCTCCGTGGCCGGAGGATTTCCGGCTCATTTGGACATTTCTGGGAATTGGTCTCCACCCAGGGAATGGGGAAAGATGCTTCTCCCTCCAATTTTTTGGGTTGGGATCATCCAATTCCCATTGGGATCGCGGGAGGATGGCCATGGACACCCATCCCCATGGGAAAAGAATCCATTTCTCTTTTTTTTATCTTTTTCTCCTGTTTTTTAAGCCATTTTTTTCCCCTGCTTTTTACCCTTGGAGAAAACCACATTTTTCTCCTTCCCAAGGGTCGGGATAATCCATTCCAAGGTTTTTAACCCTTTCAGGAGGAATTTTTTCCTGGAAAGAGCTGTCAGGCCTTGGAAGGGGCGTTTGGAGCGGCCATCCCTGGACGTGTCCGAGGAGCCACCGGACATTGGGTGACCAGGACGGGACTGGCCACAGGTTGGACTCGACGACCTCGGAATTCTTTCCCAACCTCAGGGATTTTGGGGAATCAGCCCTCGGGGACCCCCACCCGTCCCGGGAACGCCCCAAACTCACGTTTGGCCAAGCGGGCGGCCCTGAAGGCGACGATGACCACGATGGCGATGACGATGAGGCCGGGCACCGCCAGCAGCGCGAGGAGCTCCGTCCTCACCCCGGGGCCACCTGGGGCGGGGAGGGGACACTCAGGGGAGGTGGCCCCGGGTCGCCCAGAGCCTTTTGTCACCTCCTCGCCTGATTTTGGGGCCGAATTTTGTCGCTTTGTCACCTGATTCGGGCTGATTTTTGTCACTTCCATCCCCCAGTTTGGGGCTGGATTTTTGTCACCTGTCACCTGATTTTGGGGCTGGTTTTTGTCACTTCATCACCTGAATTTGGGGCTGGATTTTTGTCACCTGTCACCTGATTTTGGGGCTGGTTTTTGTCACTTCATCACCTGAATTTGGGGGTGGATTTTTGTCACCTCTGTCACCCGAATTCGAGATTGATCTGAGGTAGAACAGGAAACAAAGGGCAGGAAACGCCTCTCCGAGTTCTCTTTATTTGCCTTATTTGCAGCTAAAACCCTGCTGGGGGCTGGATTTGGGGTCAGAAAAAAACCAAACCCTAAAAATCTCCCTGGTGGCTTCAAGGGTGGCTTGAGGGATGGAAATATCTCAGACATCCATGGAAAAATCTCCAATACCCATAAAAATCTCTCGTCTAAAGGGGGATCCCATCAATCCGTAGAAATCTCTCAAATTTCCACACAAATCCCTCAAGTTCCCACCCAAATCCCTCAAATTCCCACCCAAATTGCCCCAAGGGATCTCAGGACGATCCCAGTGCTCCCAGCACAGGTCCCAAACCCAACCCCAAGGAATTCCCCCTCTTCCCATGGCGTCTCCCCCTCTGGAGCCATCCCAACCCCCCCGGCCGTGTCCCCTGCTCTGGGTGACGTCTCCAGAGGTCCCTTCCCGCCCCACAACCCCAGGATTCTGGGATTCCAGGGTTCTGGGATTCTGGGATTCCAGGATTCTGGGGTTCCAGGATTCTGGGGTTCTGGGATTTTGGGGTTCTGGGATTCCAGGATTCCAGGATTCTGGGGTTCCGGGATTCTGGGGTTCTGGGATTCCGGGGTTCTGGGGTTCCAGGATTCCAGGATTCTGGGATTCCGGGATTCTGGGATTCTGGGGTTCTGGGGTTCCAGCATTCCGGTGTTCTGGGGTTCTGGGGTTCCAGGATTTTGGGATTCTGGCATTCCGGGATTCCGGGACCTACCCCGCTGCTCGGAGCCGCACTGGGAAGAGTCGAAGGCCACATCCCGGCTGCTGACGGGGTTCCTGGCGGTGCAGACGCATCCGAAGGCCGCGCTCCGCAGGGAGTAGGAGAGGTTCAGGAAGCTGCCGTTCCCGGAGCAGATCCCCCAGGTCCCGTTGTCCCGGCTGTCCCAGCTGTAGGAAACCTCATCCCCCCGCTCCGAGGAGCAGCGGAGGGCGAGGGAGCAGCTGCCGTTGGACAATTCCCGGTGGAGGATCCGGATGCTGGGATCGGCCACTGGCTCTGGAAAAAAGACGGGAATCCCAGGGTTTGGTGGACGTCAGGGTGGGCGTTTCCCACCCCCTTGACCACCACCCAACTCCCATCCCAAAAAAAGCCAGGAACGTCCAGGAAAATACCAGGAAGTTCCAGGAAAAGGCTGGGAATATCCAACAAAAAACAGGGAAATTCCAGCAAAAAATGCTGGGATCAGCCTCCAGCTCTGGAAGAAGGGAGAGGTGGAAATTCCAGGATTTTCTGGACATCAAGGGGGGCATTTTCCACCTCCTTGACCACCACCCACCTCCCAGACCTGCCCCCAAAAAGCCAGAATTTTCCAGGAAAAAGCCGGGATCACCCAGGAAAAAGCCGGGATCGCCCCTCGTGGCGATTCCCAAAGGATTCTTTACCGAACACTTCCAGCTGGATCTGCCAGACCTCCTCCTCCCGCCCCTTGCTGACGCTGTACTCGTAGAGCTGCCTGTCCCCCCGGCTGGTGTTGAGGATTTCCAGGGAAAAATCCTCCCTGTGGAAGCGCATCCGCCCCGGCTCGTACTCCGTGTAATTCCCGCCGGAAAACTTGAGCAGGAATTTCTTCGTCCACGGCTCCTCCGTGGAGCTTTTCCAGGAGGCCTCCCCGGAGTCCCGGGTGCGTTCCTGGAGTTTGCGGGGGATCCACAGGAGCGTCGCCTTTCCCAGGGTTCCCAGCACCGTTTCCCTGGCTCCGATCCCTGGGAAGAGAGGAGGGAGAAGGGTTGAGGCTCACGGGGATCACCCCCATCCCAGTCCTGGAGAAATCCTCTGGGATCGAGGCAGGGATGACGCTGGATCCATCCTGGTGATCCACAGGATCCCCAGACCCAAGGGGGAGACCCCAAATCCAAGGGGGAGATCCCAAATCCAAAGGGGAGATCCCAAATCCAAGGGGGAGACCCCAGATCCAAAGAGAGACCCCAAATCCAAGGGAGAGACCCCAAATCCAAGGGGGAGACCCCAAATCCAAGGGGGAGACCCCACATTTTCCCTCTGGTTGTTTTTTGGAAAAAAATTTGAGGGGTTTCATCTCCCGCGCCCCCGGATTCCCCGGGGGAGGATTTTTCCCCCAAAAACCCCTTTGTTGTTTTTCATTCCAAGCCAATGATTCAGATTTTCCTCGATTCGGATTTTCCTCGATTCAGATTTTCCTCGATTTGGATTTTTCCTTCATTTCTGGGCAAACAAATTTTGTTTTTGTAGGAAATTGTGGGAGGAGGAGGAGGAGGAGGAGGAGGAGGAGGAGGAGCCAAATCCGGAGCTCCCAAAAGCAGGGAAGGGTCCCCGTTGGGCCACCCCCACTTTTCTCAAAGTGTTTTTTCCATCGGTTTTGCCCCGGAAAGGAAAGGGGAAAAAAAAAGAAAGGAAAAAAAGGAAAAAGGAAAAAAAGAAAAAGGAAAAAAGGAAAAAGGAAAAAAGGAAAAAGGAAAAAAAGAAAAAGGAAAAAAGAAAAAGGGAAAAGGAAAAATGAAAGGAAAAAAGGAAAAAGGAAAAAGGAAAGGATCTCCCATCAGTGGAGCCTGGAATTTCCACTGGAAGCCTGGAGGGAATTTTGGCTCTCCAGACCCCCCCAAAAACAGGGATTGACCCCATTTTCATGGAAGTTGTCCCACAGCAAAGGGTTGGAACCCCGACGATCCTCGAGGTCCTTCCAACCCAAACCGTTCCATGATTTTATTCCTTGGGAACCATCTCCCAGCCCTGGGATTTGAGCCAATCCACCGGGAATCTTCCTCTGGAGGACCCCAAATCCGTCTGGCACTGAATTAATTCCTCAGGGCTCCTAAAACCCCACTAAAATTTGCCCAAATTCTTCACTTTTCCAGCTGAATTTTTTTTCCATCGCTTTTGACCCCTCCTCCCTCTCGGAGAGTTTGGATGCTCCTCACACCCCACCCGGAGCTCCTCCACCCCCAAAGTCCTAAACCCCTTCAGAGCCGCCCAAAAAAAAAAAAAAAAACCCAAATCCAGGGAAAAACCACCCCAAAAAAAACCCCACCCCAAAATCCGGGAGGAAAAGCCACGTACCCCAAAGAGCTCCGAGGGCGAGGAGCAGCCGGAGCCAAGCGCCGGAGCCCATCACGGATCCTCCGCGGCTCCGGGGCTCAAACCGGGCGGTGACGGGGGATCTTCACCCCCGGGCCTCTCATTTCCTGTTGCTTCGGGGCAGAATGAGTCGAATCTTTGCCTTTTATTTCCTTCGGTCGGAAATTATTCAAAGCGCGGGGTTGCGCCTCGGCCCCGAAAAGCTGCGGGAAGAAGCAGAAAATCCTTTTATTCTTCCGCCGGAGCCGCCTCATCCTGTGGAGGGTCCTCGAACTGCTCCGGAAAAAAAGAGGAAAAATCCAGTTTTAGAGGAATTTCCTGGATTTTTCCCGGTTCTGGAGAGGTGGAGGCCTCAAAGGACGTGGGCGGCTCCTCGGCCATGTGGGAGCATCCCAAAATCTGCTCCGTCCCCCCAAAATCTGCTCCATCCCCTCAGGGGTGGGACCAGCGCGATGCCCTTTCCCAGAAAGGTGGGAAAACCCCAAATTTCCCGGGAATATCCCAGCTTGGAGCTCCGTGGGATCCACAGCGAGGAGGAGGAGGATGAGAGGTTCCCAAAAACTCACCTGGGAGAAGCCAGATCCTCGTTCTTGGTGAATTTGGGTGAATTTGGGATCAGCTGGGGGTGGGGATGGTCCTTCCTGGTGGGAATGGAGCTGGAATGGCTGGGAAAGGCAGGGAAAATTCAGCCGTGGATCTGCTGCTGGGAAATCTTGGTTTTAGCAGAGGAGCTCCAAAATCCGAGGGTTTTTGCCTTTTTCTTTCTCCAGATTTCGCCGCTTTTCCCCAATTTTCAGAGCACGGAGCGGGAATTCTGGAATTCCTGAGGCTGGAGAAGAGCTCCGGGATCAAAGAATCCAAGCCGCGCCTGATCCCCGGTTTGTCACCACCCAGCTGCTCCTTGGACACCTCCAGGGACGGAAACTCCGGGATTTCAACCCAAATCCAATCCCAGGGATTCCCAGGATGAACTCACATCCCGCCGCTTCCCGGGCGAGCCCAGCTCGGAGTTTTCCACCAGGTTTTGCTGCCGGGAAATGATTTTTTTGAATACCAAAAAAACCCAAAACCACCTGAAAAAAACCCCACCCGGAACATCCTGTGAGGCTCCTCCCCCCTGCTCAGAAAGCACCTGATGAGGTAAAAAACCCAAAGCCGTCATTTCCCAAAAATCAGACGTTTACAGAAAAATGCAGGATGGGGAAGGGCAGGATGAGGGAACCTGGGAAAAGCGGCGGTGGGTCCTCCCGGAAACTTCTGGAATGGGCGCTTGGAAGGATTTTGGAGCGGCAAAGTCGTTGGTTTTGGGGTGTTTGGGGGTATTTTGGGAATTTTGGGGGTATTTGGGGTTTTCTGGGGTGTTTTCAGAGGCACAAATCCCACCTGGAAATCCCATGGCCAGGCAGGATTTCTCCATGGATTTCTCCACCGGCTCAGCTCCCTCAGGCCTCACCGGGAAGACTTTTTGACCACAGAATGGTCCAGAAAAGCCAAAAAAAATTGAAAAAAAAACCCAACAGTTTTCCCCACCTGGGCTTGGGTGGCATCGGGCAGGAAAAATTAATGAAGCAGCGAAACCACGCAGAAAAAAATTCCTTTTGGAAAAGGAACACAAAGTGACTGGAAAAAAAAACCTCTTTTAAGTGGAAATAATGATCCCAAATCCCTCCGTCATTCCCAAGACTTCTTCCCAGCCCGCTGGATCCGTGTCCCACCCTCCGGAGCCGGATCCTCCTCTGGGGGGACAAAGGAAGGAATTTTGTCCCCAAAAACGGTGCTGGGGGGGAAAACATCTCTGAGCTTTTTCCATCATCCCTCCAGATCCCTGAGCCGTGGGATGTCCCATCCCAGGGAAAAATCCAGAAAATCCTAAAAATGTCGTGTTAAGGACCAAATTTAATGTGCAAAGAGCCATTTGGGAAGGCAGAGACCGACCCCAAACCCTCTCTTCGAAAGGGAAAACCATCCCAAGAAAGGGAGGATCCCCCAAAATCCCAGGAAACCCCGGGAAAGGCTCAGATTGGGTCTCCCCGCGGATTTTGGGATGAGGGAGAGGAGGAATTCCGGGTTGGCCGCCAACTGAACGATTCCGGCGATTCCGTTTCCTCGAGCAACCGCATTTTTTTCTGCGTCCCAGAGGATTTCGGGACCCTCATCCAGACGCTGGTCCCGTCGTGGTGGCGGGCGAGGAGGTGACGGGAGGTGCCACCCGCGGCGTCCTCAGGCCACGGTGAGGAGGAGGAAGAGGAGGACGAGGTGTCCCAGGGCCACCAGGGCGCCGGGAGTGGAGCCGGAGGTGACAGACGAGGATTCACCTGGAGGCACAGGGAGACCAGGAGCTCTGGGGTGGTCCCCAAATGCCTCCCCAGCGCCACGGGGCAGAGGGAAAAGGGTCCCACCACTGCTGGGATCCCCCCTGGGAGTCAGGATCTGATCCCAGGGAACGGGGCCAGGACAAGAGGGAACGGCCTCGAGCTGTGCCAGGGGAGGCTCAGGGTGGATATTTGGGAAAATCCCTCCTGGAAAGGGTGGCCAGGCCTTGGACGGGGCTGCCCAGGGGGGTTTGGAGTGGCCATCCCTGGAGGTGTCCGAGGAATCCCTGGAGATTCCTCTGGACCTGCCCCACCTTGGATCGATGCTCTTGGAGCTCTTTCCCCACCCAAACAATTCCGGGAATTGCTCTGGAAGTCCCCAAATCGCTCCCAAAGCCACTCCGGGCACGTTCCAAAGCCAAGGCCGCCCCTCCCCGGAGCTCCGTCCGGCCGTGGCCGTACCTGTCCAGCTGCAGGGGTGCCGGTAGGTCAGCGAGGCGTTGTTGGAGGACACGGGGTTGCTGACCTTGCACACGTAGGTTTCGACCTCGGGGTTGAAGGAGACCCTCAGGACGGGGTTCCCCTTCAACGGGAGCTTTTGGGGTGAGATCCACTCGTAGGTGACCTCTTCGAGGGCCACGGAGCAGTTGAGGACAGCGTCGCACCGCTGGCGGTCGCCGTTGGTGATGGCCGTCACGTTGGGCTTGGGGACCAGGTCTGCAGGGGAACCCAGGGTGTCACAAGGTCCCCGTGGGGGCTCGGGGACAACCCCCAGGAAGTCACAACGTCCCCACGGGGCTCTGGGACAACCCCCCCAGGAAGTCACAACGTCCCCACGGGGCTCTGGGACAACCCCCCCAGGATGTCACCGCGTCCCCAGCCCACCCGCGAGGCACCGGTACGACCCTCCCACGACGCCCCAACGTCCCATGAGGCGCTGGCACAGCCCTCTCAGGACATCAAAATGTCCCCAAAACCCCTGAGGAACTCTGGGACAATCTCTCGAGGACGTCACAACGTCCCCAACCCACCCGTGGGACACCTGGACAGCCCCCTCAGGACATCACAATGTCCCCAAGCCACCTGTGGGACACCTGGACAACCCCTCCAGGACATCACAACGTCCCCAAGCCACCTGTGGGACACCTGGACAGCCCCCTCAGGACATCACAACGTCCCCAAAACCCCCGAGGAACTCTGGGACAATCTCTCACAGATGTCACAACACCCCCAACCTGCTTGTGGACCTCTGGGACAATCTCTCGAGGACGTCACAACATCCCCAACCCTCCTGTGGAGCTCTGGGACAATTCTCTGTCCCCAAACTCACCGTAGACCTTCAGCAGGACCCTCTCGATGATCTCCTCACCCGAGTTGTCCTCCAGGTACAGCTGGTACTGGCTGCTGTCCTCGATCCGCAGGCGACTGATCTTTAGGGTGTAGTTCTCAAAAAGCTCCAGGCGTCCCTTGAAGAGGCTCTTGGGGTACTCGGCCTTTTCCCCCCGCCTCTGGCTGGCGATTTTCACGCGGTTTTCCCAGCGCCAGTGGATTTGGGAATATTTTGAGGGATTTGGGGAGATGCGGGAATTCAGAAATGCCACCCCACCGGCGGCCCCGGTCACCTCCAAGGGTCGGGCTTCTTGTGGCCAGGCTGCCAAAAAAAAACAAACCAGGGATGGTGTTGCAGGGCCGCGTTCCCCCTTTTCCAGGTCTCCTCCCGTTTGGAATTTGGTTCCTTCCAGACACGTTCGAAACGCAAAAAAAAACCCCCTCAAACATTAAAAATTAAAATTCAAAAAACTCTGCTGTTCCTGGACCCCTTTGCATGTAAGAGGGGCAGGACAAGGATTTCGAGTTTTCCCGCCCCAAATTCCTCAGGGACGATTTTTTTTTCCCCCCTCTCTCTCACTTTTTGGGACCCCGCCCAGAGCTGCCCCGGCCCCGCAGCGCGGTGGCTCCAGCGGGGAGGGCCCCGGTGGGGACAACTTGTGGGGAGAGCCCGGTGAGAGAGCGGGGACAAGGTGGGTTCACCCCAAGGTCCCCCGCTGTCCCCAAAGCCACGTCCCCAACCCAGCCCCGTACCTTGCGCGAAGAGGAGGAAGAGAAGGCTCAGCACCGGCCCCGGCGCCATCTTCTGTCCCTGTGTCACCCCCACATTCGCGCCCGAACCCGGGGCCAGGACCCTCCTGGACCCCTCCTCGCTGGGCAGCTGCTCCCCAAGGACCCCCGAGGCCGGAGCCCCCCCGGGACCCCCCAAAACTCAGGACCGGGGGAGTTCCTGAGGGAAGTGGGGAGCGGCCGTGTGACAGAAATGGCGCCAATGGTTCCGCTCTGAATCACCCGCCCAAAACCACAGGAGGCGCAGCCGCCCCCAGGGTGACCCCGGGGCGACCTCTCCCCTTCGCAGTGGCCACCGGAGTGACCCCCAAAGCCGTCCTGGTGGCCAACAGGACACAGAGCCCAGGGGTCACCTCTCCCCTTCGCAGTGGTCACCGGAGTGACCCCCAAAGCCGTCCTGGTGGCCAACAGTACACAGAGCCCAGGGGTCACTTCTCCCCTTCGCAGTGGCCACCGGAGTGACCCTCAAAGCCGTCCTGGTGGCCAACGGGACACAGAGCCCAGGGGTCGTTTCTCCCCTTCGCAGTGGTCACCGGAGTGACCCCCAAAGCCGTCCTGGTGGCCAACGGGACGCAGAGCCCAGGGGTCACTTTGCCCGTTTTGAGTGACCCCAAAGCCAACTTCATGCAAATGGGACACTGACCCCAGAGGTCACAGCTCCCCTTGAGTGACCCCAAAGCCATCCCATGGCCAACGGGACACTGACCCCAAGGGTCACATCTCACCTTTCCAGGGGGGAATTTGGGATCTGATCCCAGGGAATGGTGCCAGGACAAGAGGGAACGGCCTCGAGCTGTGCCAGGGGAGGCTCAGGGTGGATATTTGGGAAAATCCCTCCTGGAAAGGGCGGCCAGGCCTTGGCAGGGGCTGCCCAGGGAGGTTTGGAGTGGCCATCCCTGGAGGTGCCCGAGGGATCCCTGGACATTGGGCTGAGTGACCAGCTTGGACTCGACGCTCCCGCAATTCCTCCCCAACCCCAAACAATCCCGGAATTCCGTGGGATCTCAGCGACCACCCCCCCTCCCCCGCCCCCCGCCCCACACGCGCCGCCCTCCAGCCGGGCCAGACGCTTGAGAGGAAGGGTTTTAATTCCAGCCCGGATTCCTTCCCGCCAGGCGACACTCGGCGCCTTTGTTCGGGGTCCCGCGGGGCACCGCCACCGCCGCTGCCCCCTCGGTGGGGACAAACGGCCGCCGGCGTCTTCCCACGCACGGCCCCGGCCGCGGGCGGGGGGCTCGGGGGGCGACCAACAAAGGGACCCCCGCGACCCCCGCTGAGCCCTGACCCACTTTAGCGCCAGCCCCGGAGCTGTCCCGGTCCTTCGGACGGGAGGGGAGGGGAGGGGACAGATCCGACGTCACCTCGCCGCGGTGGCACCGCCGGCCTCGTCCCCGCGCCACCACCGAGGGAACGGGGACGCGGAATTCCCCGCGGGGGGGGCTGCAAATTAATGCCGGTATGCAAATGAGGGTCGTTAGCATAAATTACAGCACCCCCGGCGGAGGGTGGCCCCGCCTTGAGAATCCTTTGGGATGAGGAGGCGCTGGAGCTGCTCCGGGAGGGGAATTTTGGGATGGGTTTTAGGGAAAATTCTTCCCCCCAGAGGGTGCCGGGCGCTGGAACAACTCCCCGGGGAACGGTCACGGCTCCAGGAGCTCCAGGAGGGTTTGGACGACGCTCCCGAGGGACAGGGTGGGATTTTGGGGTGGCTCGGATGGATCCCGGAGGGTCTTTTCCAACCGGGATATTCCATGATTCCACGAGGTGCGGCTCCCGCTGTCACCCAGGCGTTCCCAGCGCTTCCCCGAAGCGATTTCCGCCCTTTTCACCAATCCCGACCTTTTCCCACCCAATCCCGCGGCCCATCAGCGCCGATGGAATCACCCCAAAACATCGGCGCTTCCCGATTCCCGAACGACTCCCGCTCCCTCCCCTGCGCCCGAGGTGCAATCCGGGCTCTAAGCAGCCGATTAATTAACCCCAATTAAACAAGTTAATTGTGCAGCTCAGCCGTATTTGCCCCCCAAAAAACCACGAATTCCCAAACATTCCGAACCCTAAGCACCCCACGAAATTCCCGCTCCCCGCCGGTCCCGCCTGTCCAGTCCCAAATCCATCAGTTCCAGAGAGTTCTCCACCCCCAAATCTTCGCTCCGAGGTGCAGCTGGGGGCTGGATCTTGGGGGGAAAAACCCCGAATTTCCGGATGTTTCTGTCCCAAAGAAACCCCCGGGTGGGTGCTGGAGCTTCCAGGGGGAGAATTCCGTCGGGATGGGAATTCCGGGGTTTCAGGGGTGCTGGTGGCCGGCGGGAGTTGGGAAGCCCAAGCGCCTGTAATCCCCGTTATCCTGCAAGGAAATCGGGCCGGATTTAGGACATTTTGGGGGATTTTTGATCCCAAAACAACGCACACGGCTGCTTTTCCATTACCTCCAAGTAGGCGGTGGAGACCAAAGCTCGGTCCAGCCTCTTCTTCCTGGCGGAGGAAGGCTGCGGGAAAGAGGGAAAAAATTCCCGTTCGGAAAAGCGGGGGGGCGGGATAACGATCCCAAAACCTCGGGGGATGGGGTGGGGACACGGATTTGGTGTCACCAAATTTGGGGACACTCCAGGGCAGCCTCACCCTCCGGTCGAACTGGACCGTGGCGTAAAGAGTGCGATTCCCGGGCTCTTCCGGGCACCTGGGGTGCTCCTGCCGGGGAAAAAAAAGGGTGGAACGCCCGAAAAATAGCAAAGTTTGGGATAAAAAGGGTGGGGAAAAGACGGATCCAGTTTGGGATTAGCTCGGATCCCGCGGGAATGACCGTACCAGTGTCCGGGGAGACACCACGGCGTAGACGGTGCATCCATCCTGGGTGGCCTCGCTGGTCCCGGTCTGGGGACAAAAAAAAAAAATAAAAATCCCGGAATGGTTAAAAGGATCGATTTGGGGTTCCCGACGTTCCCAAATGGACGTGACGCCCCTCAGGAAGGAATTTCCTCACGGACAGGGCGGCCAGGAATGGAAGGGTCTCAGGGACGTTTGGAGTTGCCGTCCCTGGAGGTGTCCGAGGAATGGCCGGACATCGGGTGACCGGGTTGGGGGTCAGTCCCGGGCTGGGCTCGATGACCGCGGAGGGTTTTTCCAGCCCCGGTATTCCCGGGATTCCGGGTGGGAAGGGACATTCCCGGCACTCACGGGGTCCTGGCTGGGTTTCTTCGCTCCCACCTCGGCGTAGATGGTCAGCGGCTGCTCCGGGGCGCCCGGGGGGGGGGTTCCGAGGGTCCCTGTGGGGTCAGAGCCCCCAAATTGGGGGGTTCCAGGGGTCAGTGTGGGGTCAGAATGCCCAGGTTTTGGGGGAGTTCCAAGGGTCAGAATTCCCAGATTTTGGGGAAGATTCCAAGGGTCAGTGTGGGGTCAGAATTCCCAGATTTTGGGGAAGATTCCAAGGGTCAGTGTGGGGTCAGAGCTCCCAGATTTTGGGGGTTCGGACCCCCCCAGATGGGATCCTGCCCCGACATCCCGGACAAACCTTCCCGGGAATTCTTCCTCCGCTTCCTCCACCAGCAGCAGCCGCCGACCACCAGGAGCGGGGTCAGCCCCGCGGCCGCGGCCACGGCCGGCCAGGTGCTGGAAATCCCTGGGAAGGAACCCCAGAATCCCGGAATTGGGGTGGGACGGGGTGGGATTTGGGGTCCCTTCCCACCCGAACCATCCCAGGGCTCCGTGAATCTCTAAACGAACGCTTTCGCCTCGCAGCAAATTAAAAAAATGTATAATTAGAGGTTAAATATGTAGAAATAAGTTTATATTTTTAATATATGTATATATAAAAAAGTATGGATTTTATAGCTATAAAAAAGTATCGACTTTTAATATAAATAAATACGTAAATATTTTATATATCAATAAGAACAGATTTTATAAAGATAAATTTAGATATAATTTTATATATAAATTTATATATAATTTTTATATATAATTTTATGTATAAAATTTATATATATGTCTATTATACATTGAAATATGGATTTTATATCATATATACTAAAAGAATTTTTATATATAAAAATAAGTGTATTTTTAATATAAAAATAGGTATAAATTCTATATCTAAGGATGTATTTTGCGTATAAAAATAAGGATTTATTTTATATCTATAAATAAGTGTATTATATATGAAAATATGGATTTTATATATAATATATATTAAAAGTATTTTTATATAGAAAAATAAGTATATTTTATATGCAAAAATAGGTATAAATTCTATATCTAAGGATGTATTTTCTATATATAAATAAGGATATATTTATATCTATAAATAAGTATATTATATATGAAAATATTGACTTTTTGTATAATACATAAATTAAAAGTATGTTTTATATACAAGAATAAGTATATTTTATATACAAAAATACGTCTAAATTTATATATAAAAATAGGTATAAATTATAAATCCAAGTGTATATTTTGTATCTATAAATATCTATTTTACCCATATAAATAAGTACGGATTTATATACATAAAACAAGTATCGATTTTATACAGAATACACACAAAAATTACGCGTATCACGTATAAAAAATCACACCAAAAACACGAATCCCACACCCACACAAACCATTTCTCCCCGCCGCTTTCCAGCCCTAAAACCGCCCTTTTTCTCCCCACTTACAACCCCTAAAACCCGGAACCCCCCAGGACCCTCGCGGGTCCCCCCCAGCCCCCCCGGAATTCCCGAAATTCCCCCGATCCCGTGGAAAACCCACCTGGGGGGGGGCAGGCGAGCTGGGCGCTGGCCGCGCTCCACGCCGCGGGGGTGCTGGCGTTGCAGACGCAGATTTGGGGCTCCCCGCGCTCGCGGACCCTCCGGAGCAGGCGGGACTCGTTCCCCGGGGCCACCGGGTCCCCCCCGGCACAGGCCCAGCTGCGGGAGGCGTTCCCGGGGCCCGAGCAGAGCACGGACACGAGGCACCAGCCCCGGTCCCGCCGCTCGATTTGGGTCCGCAGCTCCGGCTGCGGGACGGGGTCTGCGGGGACAGGGGGGGTCAGGGGGGACGGGGACAGGGGGACAGGGGGTCACGGGGACAGGGGGACAGGGGGACAGGGGGACAGGGGGGGTCAGGGGGGACGGGGACAGGGGGACAGGGGGACAGGGGGGCAGGGGACAGGGGGACAGAGGGACAGGGGGACAGAGGGACAGGGGGGGTCAGGGGACAGGGGGACAGGGGGACAGGGGGGACGGGGACAGGGGACAGGGGGACAGAGGGACAGGGGGACAGGGGGGACGGGGGGACAGGGGACAGCGGGGGTCAGGGGGGACGGGGACAGGGGGACAGATGGACAGGGGAACAGGGGGACAGGGGACAGGGGGACAGCGAGGGTCGGGGGAATGGGGACAGGGGGACAGGGGGACAGGGGACAGGGGGACAGACGGACGGGGGACAGATGGACAGGGGACAGGGGGACACGGGGACAGGGGGAATGGGGGACAGATGGACAGGGGGACAGAGGGACAGAGGGACAGAGGGACAGGGGACAGGGGGACAGGGGGACAGGGGGGGTCAGGGGGAATGGGGACAGGGGGACAGGGGACAGAGGGACAGGGGACAGGGGGACAGGGGGACAGGGGGACAGGGGGGTCAGGGGGGACGGGGACAGAGGGACAGGGGGACAGGGGACAGGGGGACAGGGGACAGCGGGGTCAGGGGGGACGGAGGGACGGGGGGACAGGGGGGTAGATGGACAGGGGACAGCGAGGGTCGGGGGAATGGGGACAGGGGGACAGGGGGACAGAGGGACAGGGGGACAGGGAGGGTGAGGGAGGACAGAGGGACAGAAGGACAGGGAGACATGGGGACACGGGGACAGAGGGACAGGGAGGGTGAGAGAGGACAGAGGGACGGGGGACAGGGGGACTGATGGACAGGGGAACAGAGAGGGTGAGGGAGGACGGGGACAGGGAGACCAGGGGACAGATGGACAGAAGGACAAAGGGATGGGGACGCAGCCGCTCACCCCCACACGGACACCCGGAAGCACCGAGAGGAAATCCGTGATGGACTCTCGAACTCGACCTTGTAGACGCCGCTGTCCGCCCTCCTGACCGGGGACACGCACAGGGCGAGCGACTCCGGCTGGAAATCGGCTCTCCCGCGGAAGGAGCCGTTGGCGTACGAGGCGGCTTTGTCCCTGTAGGCTGTCAGGATCCGCTCCTGTTTTCCCAAACCCCTTTCCTTCTTCCAGTGGATCTCTCTCCACTCCCGTGGGGGCTCCTCCGGCACCAGGCACAGCGATCCTTCAGCGGACACGGCTCGATCCCGGCATTCCGGGAGTCCTAAAGCAGAGCCGGCGGAGCCCCGGGTGAAGCTGTGACCCCCCCCAGGAGCTGCCCCCCGTCCCAAACCTGCGGCTCCCAGCGCGGGCCCCTCCGGGCCCCAGGGGACCATTCCCCATCCCCATCCCGGGGATTCATTCCCTCCTCACCATCCTGGCCTGGTTGTCCCGTCTGTTCCCCATCCCAGGGAATCCATCCCAGGCTTGGTCCCGATCCCCATCCCAGGGAATCCGTTCCCTCCTCACGGTCCCAGAGTGGTCCTGTCCCCGTTCCCCATCCCCGCCCCAGAAGTTCCATCCCCTCCACACCATCCTGGACTGGTCCTGCGTCCAGTCCCCATCCCCATCCCAGAATTTCCACCCTCTCCCCGTTATCCCAGACTGGTCGAGCGCCTGTTCCTCATCCCAAAAACTCCGTTCCCTCCACACCATCCCAGGCTGGTTCCCCATCCCCATCCCAAAATTTCCACCCTCTCCCCGTTATCCCAGACTGGTCCAGTGCCTGTTCCTCATCCCAAAAACTCCGTTCCCTCCACACCATCCCAGACTGGTCCAGTGCCTGCTCCCCATTCCAGGGGTTCCGCTCTCTCCACCCCACCCCAGACCGGTTCTGTGCCCGTTCCCCCTCTCCCAAACCCAGGGAATTTCACCCCTTGCCCCCCCCCCCCCTTTTTTTTGTTTTTCTCGACTTTTCTGACTTTTCTCAGAGCAGCCCCGGATGTCGAGGGCGACGAAAAGGCCCCCAAAATAAAACCCGCGGAACATCCGGAGGGCCGACGCTGCTTCCTGAGGCTCCGTGTGGTCAGGGCAGCTGTGGGGGCAGCTCTGCACGGCTCAAACCCTCCCCAAAAAAAAAACCCCGAACCCCTTTTCCCCAGCCCTGAGTGCAAATCCCACCCATCCCGGGGGTTTTTCCGCCGGGAAATTCCTCCAGAATTCCGCCCGGAGCTTGGCTGTGGAAGCTCCGAGAGCTCCCAGCTCCGAGCTTCGTCTTGGCAAAGCCGCAGGTGCGGGGACACCCCCAAGGCTCGGAAATCCGGGAATTCCGGAGGCTGGGGCAGGGAAAAGAGGGAAATCCTTCCCAGGAGGAACGGGAGCAGGGATTATTTGTCGGCTCACGGAAAGGGGCTTTTCCCGCTGCTCCAGGCCCCAAAATTCCTGGGATTCTGCAAATCCTGGAGGTGGCAGGGAGGAAGCGACGCCAGATCCGCCCCGGGATGTGGCCAGAAGATGCTCCAGGCACGGGAGATGCTCCAGGGCCAAACCCCGCTGTTTCCCTGCTCCCCACGCCCCACAACCGCCGTTTTTAGGGGAAAAAAAGACCCTCGGCCACCACCGGCTGCCCCAAAATCCCGGGAACACGAGGCTGCGCCGGCTCAGCAGAGGGATTTGGGCTCGGGAAGAGGGAAAAGCCGCGACTGCGAACTTGGGGGAACTGCGGGCACGGGGACGTCGCGCCCTCCAGACAAATCCCACACCCGAAACTCTGCCCAGGAAGGGGAACCGGCCCCGCGTCACAGCCCCGGCCCGGCTCCGCTTTCTCCGGGCAGGGCGGGGTGAGAGAAGCGAGGGAAACCCCCTCAGAAAACCCCACCCGGCCCCTCTCCACCCCAAATCCCCTCTTCTCCCAGCTTTTCCCTGGAATTCCCTCATTCCCGCATCCCTCCCGCCCTCTCCATCCCCCCCGCCCCCCCCCCCCCAAATCCTCCCTTCTCCCTGCCCTGCCCGCTCCGCTCCAGCTTTTCCCTGGAATTCCCGCATTCCCGCATCCCTCCTTGCCCTCTCCATCCCACCCACCCCAAACCAGAGCGGGTCCCCCCCCCTCCCCCAACCCCAGCGACCCCAACCCCGCGCCCCCTCCTCACCTGGGCTCGCGGGCAGCGCCAGCAGCAGCGCCAGCAGCACCGGGGGGCAGCGGGGACCCCCGGGCGGGGACATCTCGGAGGGGCCCCCCCCGGAGCGGCCGCGGGAGGCGCGGGACCCCTCGGGGCTGGCGAGTGCCCGGCGGGGACTTCCTCTGCTCCTGCGTGCGGTCCCTTCGCTCCTTCCTCCTCCTCCTGCTGCGGCTCCGGGGGGGCTCAGGGCGCGTTGTCACCCCCCGGCCACCCCTCTTGCAGGTGGGGACAAGGACATGCCGGGCGCGCGGCGCTGCTCAGCCGCAAAACTCGGATTTAATTATTTTAATTGCCCCAGGAGGGCGCGGTTTGGGGTTTTTTTTTTTTTTGGTTGGGTTTTTTTTTTTGGGGGGGGGTGGGGTGGGGTTTGCTTTCCCTTTGCAGCGAGCGCCGGGGACAGTTGGGGACATCCCCAGGGGGTCCCGTGTGCCCAGCTCGGAGCCCCCCGCGGCAGGATCGGGGGCTTCGGGGAGGAATCTCCAACCCCAAAATGCCCTTTCCAGCCCCAAAATTCCCGTTCCATCCCTAAAATCCTCCTCGTTCCAGCCCCAAATCCCCGTTCCAGCCCCAAAATTCCCGTTCCATCCCTAAAATCCTCCTCGTTCCAGCCCCAAATCCCCATTCCAGCCCCAAAATTCCCCTTCCATCCCTAAAACCCCCATTCCAGCCCAAAAATACTCCTCGTTCCAGCCTCAAAATGCCCTTTCCAGCCCCAAAATTCCCGTTCCATCCCTAAAATCCCCATTCCAGCCCCAAATTCCCCGTTCCTCGGGATTCCAGGGATGCGGGGGGAGCCCGGCGGATCCGGGATGCTCGGCCCTGCCTCGGTCCCGCTCGGATTTCCACCTTTTCCCTGGATTTTTGCCTTTTTCCTCCTCTCCTTCGTCCTCTGCTGAGCTCCAGGTAAGTTTTGGGAGCAATTTTGAGGCGGGTCAGGAATTTTCGGTCAATTAACCCTAACAATGAATTATGGTTTAAAAATTGGGATTATTTTTTTAAGGAAAGGCTGTTTTCCAGGAAAAAGTCGGGGTTTTTTTGCAGGGATTTTCCTGGTTTTGGGGAGCAAAGCGGGGAGCGATGATCCGGAGCTTCCCGTGCCTCTGGAAAACGGGATTCCCTTTACTTTAGCCGGGATACCAAAATTAAATTGGACAAAAATCAACCCAAATTTACCGGGAATAAACAACCTGAAAGCTGAGGATGCGAGGGAAGGAGGAAATTCCCAAAGAATTCCCAAACAATTCCCAAACTGCTCCCAGGCTGCCCCAGGGGGATCTCCAGAGCTTTTTGGGGGGATTTTTTCCCCCCTTTTTCCCCAAAATCTGAGCTCGGGATCTGGGAATAAAATCAGGGACTAAAACCGCTGTCCCCGGGGTGGCTTTTCCCTGCTCCCGGCGGCTTTTCCCGGGATTTGGGCCGTGCCCGAGAGGCGCTGGAAGAGAGCAAAGAGGGTCAGCGGCCCCTAAATCCGATCCCCGCGCCGTCTGCTGCTCCGGCTTAATCACCTTAGGCCGAGCTCATCGCTCATTCCCGGCCGTTCCCGGCCGTTCCCGGACCATTCCCGGGCCTTTCCCGGCCGTTCCGGCCATTCCGGCCATTCCCGGCCATTCCCGGACCATTTCCCGGTGGTTTGGAGTTGGGGAGAAGCGGTGGCAGCCCCGGGCGGGGTCCTGGATGTGCCGGAGGGGTTGGGAAAGGGGCGGATTCCTGGGATGCTCCGGGATTCTTTGGGGTGATCTGGGATGCTCCGGGATGCTCCGGGATTCTCTGGAATTCTCTGGGATTCTTTGGGATGCTCCGAGGTGGCTCCGGGATTCTCTGGGATTCTTCGGGAAGCGCCGCTGCTTTCCCAGCTCCAGGGGGACGCTGCAGGATGGGAGAGGGGAAGATCCCACGGAGAGCCCCAAAACCGCGGTTTTTATGGGATTTTCTCCTTTAACCTCCCCCCCCCGACGCAGCCCCATCCCGAGCAGGCAGGGAGGGAAAATCCAGGGAATTCTTTGAAAGCCGAAGGCGCTCCCGGACCGGGAGGTGGCAGCAGGAGACCGCGCGCGGCCGATCCCAAATCCCTTCGGGAAAGGAGCGACCGGGATGGGGCTGCGCCTCCCCCGGCCCCAAATAAAATCCTGGAGCCGTGTCCGGGCTGGTTCCCGGATGGGAAAAGGGCCGGGATGAGACGGGAAAAGGATCGGGATCAGATGGGAAAAGGATCGGGAACAGATGGGAAAAGGATTGGGATGAGATGGGAAAAGGACCGGGATGAGACGGGAAAAGGATCGGGAAAAACTGGCTAAAACCAGGAAAAAATGGGGAAAAAAACCCAAGTGGAAATGGGAAAACCCGGTAAAACCGGGTGAAAAGATGGGCAAAACCAAGTAAAACTGGATAAAAGCCGGGAAAACTGGGTAAAACCGGGTAAAACCAGGGAAAATGGGGTAAAAAGGGTAAAACCGGGGGAAAGGGGGACAAATGGGGAAAATGGGTAAAAATGGGATTCCCGGGAAATTGCGCGTCCTAAACACTCTCCCGGGAAATCCGCTGGAGCGGGAGTTAGGCCTGGGGAAATGAGGAGGAGGAGGAGGAGGGAGGAGGAGGAGGAGGAAGGATTCTGCCAGGAGATCCCGGGATTTGGGTTGGCCGGGAGCATCCCGGGGTCAGGGATCCCGATCCCCAAGGGGTTGGGCCCGTCCTGGGTTGTTCCTTTCTTGGGATCCTTCGAGATGTGGAAAAGGGATCCCGGGGCTTCCTTCCAGATGTGGGAAAAGGGATCCCGGGGATCTTTCCAGATGTGGGAAAAGGGATCCGGGGATCCTTCGAGATGTGGAAAAGCGATCCCGGGGATCTTTCCAGCCATGGGAAAGGGATCCTGGGATCCTTCCAAATGTGGGAAAAGGGATCCCGGGGGATCTTTCCAGCCATGGGAAAAGGGATCCCGGGGATCCTTCCAAATGTGGGAAAAGGATCCCGGGGATCCTTCCCGATGTGGGAAAAGGGATCCTTGGGATCCTTCCAGCTGTGGGAAAAGGGATCCCGGGGATTATTGATTGATTGATTGATTGATTGATTGATTAATTGTTTTAAATTTTCGTTTAGTTAACAGTTTAATTAATTATTTAATCAATTATTTGGTCGGTTTGATCCCGGATCTAGCCCCGGTGACAGATGTCGCCTCTGCCGTCACCCCCGCCCCGCAGCCGAGCCCCAGACGAAAACGAGCAGACGTCGGGAATTAGCGGGAGGAAAAGGGGGGAGCCCGGGAATGAACATTCCCGTGATCCTTGGGAGCCGGGATGAGGGGAGAGAGAGGGGCTGGAGAAGCCTTGGGATGGCGCCGGAGCGGGGCCCCCGCACCCAGAGCTGCTCCAGAGGGAGGCGTCCCCCTTTTCCCTCCCCAAAATTCCCCGAATCTGTTCTCCAGATCCAGGGAATCCTGGAGGAATTCCCGCCCGGAAGGGGCTGCCCGGGGAGGGATTGGAGCGGCCGCCCTGGAGGTGTCCGAGGGATTCCTGGGATTTGGGCTGGGTGACCGGGCGGGCATCGGGCACGGCTTGGACTCGCAGGTCTTGGAGGGATTTTCCGAGCCTCGTAAATCCCGGGATTCTGGATGTCCTGGGATCCTGGGGTTCTGGGGTCCTGGAATTCTGGGATCCTGGGTCCTGGATCCTGGGGTTCTGGGATTCTGGGGTTCTGGGATTCTGGAATCCTGAGATTCTGGGATTCTGGGATCGTGGGATTCTGGGGTTCTGGAATTCTGGGATTCTGGGATCCGGGGTCCTGGATTCTGGAATCCTGAGATTCTGGGATTCTGGGATTCTGGGGTTCTGGGGTTTCTGGAATTCTGGGATTCTGGCGATTCTGGGATCTGGGGTTTGGAAGTCGGGATCCTGGGGTTCTGGGGTTTGGGGTCCTGGGATTCTGGGGGTCTGGGATCCTGGGGTTCTGTGACCACAGAGCAGCAGGGATTTAGGACGGGGGAAACTGAGGCACGAGGGGCCCCGGGCCCAGTCGGCGGCACCCAGGGAGATCTCCAGGAGCTTCTCCTGGGCGTGGAAATCCCCCGGAGCAGCCGGAGCAGCAGGAGACGGGGCCGGGATTTGGGGCCGGGATTAGGGGCCCGGGAGAGCCGGCTCAGCCCTCGGGCCGCCGTCTGGGGCCCTGGGTAGGGGACCGAGGACGGCAGGACCAGGACCAGGGACCAAGGACTGCACGGATTCAGGATGGCAGGATCAGGATCAGGATTTCAGGCCAAGGGATCCTGGGGGAGGGGTAAGAGGGGGGTGGAGGAATGGGGATGGGGTTGAGAATGGGGGGTGCCGGCATCCCATGTCAGCTCCTCAGAACTCCAGCACCCGCCAGTGGTCCACCAGTGTCCCAGCCAGTGTCCACCAGTGTCCAGTGCAGTGTCGCCCAGTTGTCCAGCACCGCCAGTGTTCCCAGCCCTCACCCAGTGTCCAGCACCCACTCCCAGTGTCCAGCACTCACCAAGGGTCCCAGCACCCTCAGCACCTGCCGTGTCCACCAGTGGTCCGAGCATCCACCAGTGTCCAGTACTCACCAGTGTTCCCCAGTGGTCCACCAGTGTCCAGTTACTCACCAGTGGTTCCCCCCCAGTGTCCCAGTACCCACCAGTGTCCAGCACCCACCGTGTCCAGCACCCACCGTCCACCGGTGCCCAGTACTCACCAAGTGCCCACCAGTGTTCCCCAGTGTCCACCAGTGTCCAGTATACTCACCAGTGTCCGGCACTCCCAGTGTCCACCAGTGGTCCAGTGCTCACCGGTGGTCCACCAGTGTCCAGTACTCACCAGTGGCCCATCCGTGTTCCACCAGAGTCCACCAGTGTCCAGTACTCACCAGTGTCCAGCGCCCACCAGTGTCCGGCACCCCCCAGTGTCCACCACCAGTGTCCAGCACCCCAGTTCCACCAGTGTCCAGCACCCCCAAGTGTCCACCAGTGTCCAACACCCACCAGTGTCCACCAGTGTCCAGTGCTCACCAGTGCCCACCAGTGTCCAGCACCCCAGTGTCCGGCACCCCCCGTGTCCGGCTGCTCCGATGTCTCACCCGGAGCCCCCCCCGGCCTTCCCACCCTTCCCTCCTCCCCCTTCCTCCCGCTCCCGGAATTTTCCAGAAGCCTCCCGAGGAGCTCAGGAGTTATTTTGGGGCCGGAGAGGCTTTTCCTCGGGAAATCGAGTTCCCTGCGGCTCCGCAAATCCCAACCCGCGGCGCCGGGCTCTGGGAAGGGAGATAATTCCCGCGGGATGGAGGTCAGGGATAGAGAGGCTTCCTGGGAATGGATTTTTGGGGACAAAAGAGTATGAAAAGTAATCACGGAGAGCGGCGCTTCGGTGGAAGGGCTGGAGCGGGGACTGCCCCGGCCTGGCGGCTCCTTCGGCGGGAACTCGGCGGAAACACTTCCCAAAATCCAGAAAACCGTGGAAATCAGCAAAATTCCTTCTGTCCGTCCCAATCCCAGGGCCGCAGCCCCCAGCAGGGAATGCTGGTGGAGATCCTGGGGCTGACCGTGAGCGCTTTCCTTGGTCATCCCAAAGACCCTCCTTGGCTATCCCAAGGCTCTTCCTTGGCCATCCCAAAGAATCTTCCTTGGCCATCCCAAAGACCTTCCTTGGTCATCCCAAAGACCTTCCTTGACCATCCCAAACCTCTTCCTTGACCATTCCAAAGATCTTCCTTGGCCATCCCAAAGAATCTTCCTTGACCATCCCAAGGATCTTCCTTGACCATTCCAAAGATCTTCCTTGCCCATCCCGAGGATCTTCCTCATCCATCCCAAAAGTTTTCCTCGTCCATCCCGCCCCGGCAGCGCGGGAATGAGGAAAATCCAGCGGCCGCCTCCCAACGGGAGCTGCTGGGAGCCGCGGGGCTCCGGATGAATTTCCCGACGATTCCCGGCACAGATTGGGATTTCACGGCCCACCGGAGATCCCCGCCCGCCTCCGGCGCTCCGGGCGGGAGGAAAGCGGCAGCCGGTGCCAACCCCGGATCTCCGGACGCCGATCCCGGATCTGCCACCTCCAGGACGGAGGGGCCGGTGTCCCCCCTGCCGCGGCCGCTCCAGGATTGGATCCGGGATTTTGGGATTGGGGAGCAGGGGGTGGCCCCATGGCCTGGGGTCAGCACGAGGAGTCGCTCGGCGCTTCCCGATGTCGGGATGAGGATGCAAGGCCGGGATTTGGGATTTGATACCGGGATTGTGAGCCAAACACCGGGATAATGGGCCAAACACCGGGATAATGGGCCAAACACCGGGATAAGGGGTCCAAAACTGGGATAATGGGTCAAACATCGGGATAATGGGCCAAATACCGGGATAATGGACCAAATACCGGGATAATGGGTCAAATACCGGGATAATGGGCCAAACACCGGGATAATGGGCCAAACACCGGGATAACAGCTGGAGCTGAGCTGCCCAGGCCATGACGCCTTCTCCTCCCACTCTTCCCAGGTTTCGGGGTCTCTCCCAGCCCCCCGCAGCCCCATCCCGAGTGCGGGCTCAGCGGCTTTTCCCGGCCCCGCCGTCAGCAAATTCCCGGCTCCTCCCTGACCTCTCTCCGCGCTCCACCAGCTCCCTCTCGCTTCCCTCCTCCTCCTCCTCCTCCTCCTCAAATTCCCGGGAGCGGGGGCAGCTCCGAGGGGCCCCTCCTGCTCCAGGGACCCTCGAGCGCCGAGGGGAGAATTCGGGTGGGTTGGGAGGGAATCCACGGGCACGGGGATGCCCGGGAATGTCATCCCGGCCTGGATTCCCCCACGGATGATTCCCACGGGATTCGTTTTAGGGAATCTCCGTCGTTTTCACCCCTTTTCTGTCGCAGCCCGTCCCGGGTGCTCTGGAGCCTGGGATGGGAAGATCCCGGTGCCCCCCGGGGCTGTGCCAGGGGGAATTTGGGAATTCCTGGAGCTGGGGGATCCATGGAAAAGAGGGAGGGAGCCCCTCATGGGTCGGGTGAGGAACACCGGGAATGCGCAGCCACCGGGACAAGGCCCAGGATCTCAGCCAGAGAAGGGAAAAAATGTTTTGGAAATCGCCAGGAGAGAGGGGGAAAACGGTCTTTTCCATGGAAAAAAAAAAATCTGGGAAGGAGGGGCTGGGCGGCCTCTGATCCCGCTGCTCTCCGGCCCCCTTGGCCAAGCTCCGGGAGTGGAGCGGGGCCGGGCTGAGTCAGGCACCGTTTTTTTCCCCTTTTTTTCCAGGTTTCCTCCAAATCCCTCCGGGCGGGAAAAAAAAATCCTATTTGAGATTAAAGAAAAAAAGGAAAATATTTAAAGAAAAATTCAAAGAAAAATTAAGAAAAATTTAAAGAAAATAGAAAAAGGAAAGGAAAAGGAAAAGGAAAAGGAAAAGGAAAAGGAAAAGGAAAAGGAAAAGGAAAAGGAAAAGGAAAAGGAAAAGGAAAAGGAAAAGGAAAAGGAAAAGGAAAAGGAAAAGGGAGAGGCTCGGAAAGAGGAACGGAAAAAGAATTCCAACCCTGAAAAGTTCCGGAAAGACGGAGGGGCTCCCGCGCACGCAGCTGTGCACGGACACGGCCAGATGTGCACACGCGCACCCCCAGATGTGCCCAGATGGGTCCAGATGTGCCCGGGTGTTCCGAGCCGCGTCCAGGTGCGCGCGCGCGCCCAGATGTGCACGCGCACAACCCCTGGCTCGCCCCGCTCGCGCACGCGGGCGCACACCCCAAAATGCAGATGCGCAGCCCAAAACGCACATCTGCACCCCCGAAATGCACATCCGCACCCCAAAACGCACATCTGCACCCCAAAACGCGCATCCGCCACCCCCGAAATGCACATCTGCACC
Organism: Lycocorax pyrrhopterus obiensis; assembly: GCA_014706295.1. NCBI lineage: Eukaryota > Metazoa > Chordata > Aves > Passeriformes > Paradisaeidae > Lycocorax > Lycocorax pyrrhopterus. Next base: position 1,707,964 of record JACSVZ010000033.1, read on the forward strand.
CCGAAACGCGCATCCGCACCCCCAAAAATACAGATGTGCACCCCAAAATGCAGATGTGCACCCGGCACGTGTGCGAATACGGACGACGCGTGAGGAGAGGCCGCACAAACACCCCGAAACACACGGGCACGCAGCGACACGCGCGTGCGCACCCAAAACACGCATTTACACCCCAAAACACGTGTTTACACCCCAAAACACGCGTGTGTGCACCCAAAACACGCGTTTACACCCCAAAACACACATTTACACCCCAAAACACACATTTATGTCCCAAAACACGCGTGTGCGCACCCAAAACACGCGTGCAGACCCCAAAACACACGCATGAAGACCCCAAACCACACGTGCGGACCCCAAAACACACGTGCACACCCTAAATCGCGCTTGCACCTCACCGCGCACACGTGCACACCCCAAAACACGCGTTTACACCCCAAATCACTCTTGCACCCCACCACACACACGTGCACTCCCGAAAACACGCGTTTACACCCCAAACGTGTGTGTGCACACCCCAAAACACACGTTTACATCCCAAAACGCACGTTTAGCCCCTAAATCACTCTTGCACACCCCAAAACACACGTTTACACCCCAAATCACTCTTGCACACCCCAAGTCACTCTTGCACACCCCGAAACACGCGTTTACACCCCAAATCACTCTTGCACACCCCAAATCATGCTTGCACACCCCAAAACACGCATTTACACCCCAAATCACTCTTGCACACCCCGAAACACACGTTTACACCCCAAATCACTCTTGCACGCCCCAAATCAGGCGTTTACACCCCAAATCGCCCTTGCACGCCCCAAACATGTGCGTGCACGCCCCAAATCACGCGTTTACCCACCCCAAAATCACGCACGCGCTCCCCCCGCGCAGCCCCACGCGTGACACGCGCGCGCGTCCCCGCTCTCCCCCTCCTTCCCTCCCTCTCTCCCTCCCTCCTTCCCTCCTTCCCTCCTTCCCTCTCTCCCTCCTTCCCTCGCTCCTTCCCTCCCTCCCTCCCTCCTTCCCTCTCTCCCTCCTTCCCTCCCTTTCTCCTTCCCTCCCTCCCTCTCTCCCTCCCTCCCCCGCACACGCAGCTCCCTCTCCCCCCTCTCCTCGCCCCCCTCCGCCCCCCCCGGCCCGCCCCCCGCCCGCCCCGCCCCCGCCGCCGCTCGCTCGGGGCTCGGCGCGCAGCGGAGCCGCCGGAGCCCGTGGCCCTTCCCGGCCCCTGCCCGGCCCCGGCCCGGCCGGGCCAGGCTCCGAAAGCGCCGCCGGTACCGGGGGCCGAGAGGGGCGGCCATCACCACCCCCCCCGTGCCCCGAACCTCCCCCCCCGGAGCCCCGGCGGGCCCTGCCCGGAGCGCGGCCGCCCCGGGACGGGAGCATGCGGATCCTCCTCCTGTGCCTGCTGACTCTCGCCGGGACCCGCGGGCAAGGTGGGCACCGGGCAGCGCCGGGGGGCGAGCGGGCAGCGGGCACCGAGCGCGGCCGGGGGGGGCGGCGGGCAGCGAGGGGCGGGCGGTACCGGGGGTTGGGCGGCGGGGATCGGGGTACCGGGGAGGGGGCGGCGGGCAGCGGGCAGCGGGCGGGGGCAGCGCGGGGCCGCCCGGAGCGCCGTTCCCAACTCCGCGGGCAGCGCTCCAGCCCCGCTCGCCGCCGGTCCCGCCCGTTCCCGGAGGGATGAGAGCGGCTCCGGCCGGGATCGGAGCTCCGGAGCCCCGAGGGGGGGGGTCTCGGGGGGGTCCTGGCGGTGCTGGAGGCCCCGGGGTTGGTGCTCGTGGAGCCGCCGTGACGGTACCGGGGGGTTCGGATGGAGCCGGGGCCGCTGCTCCTCAATCCCGGGCCCGGTTCGCCCAAATCCTGGGCTTGGTTCTTGTGGATTCCCCCCCGCTCCGGTACCGGCGGGTCCTAAAGGAACCGGGGCCGGTCCTCGCGGACCTCCCCCCTCCGGTACCGGGGGGTCCCGATGGATTCGGGGCCGGTTCTCCTCGATCCTGGGCTTGGTTCTGGTGGATTCCCCCGATCCAGTACCGGCGGATCCCGCTGGAACCGGGCCCGGTTCTCCCCACCCCGGAGCTGGCTCTTGTAGACCCCCCCCACCTCCGGTACCGGGGGGTCCCGGTGGGACCGGGCCCGGTTCTCCCCAATCCTGGGACCGGTTCTCCTTTCGGTACCGGGGGGTCCCGGTGGATTCGGGGCCGGTTCTCTCCAATCCCGAGGCTGATTCTTGTGGACCCCCCCGCTCCGGTACCGGGGGGGGGGGCCGATGGCACCGGGCCCGGTTCTCCCCCCCCCCCCACCTGGTTCCGGTCCTGTTGGATCCCCCGGACCGGGACCAAGGTTTTGGGCTCCCCCCACCCCGATCTGGATCCTGGGCCCCCATCCCGGTTCCCGGGGCCGGTTCGGGGTGGGCAGCGGTGGCCGGAGGGGGGGTCGGGGACCCTGGGGTCAGACGGGACCCCCGGGGGGGTCAGAGGGGACCCCCGAGAGGGGGGGGACAGGGCTGAGGGTGTCCGTCCGTCCGTCCGTCCGTGCGTGGAGAGTGCGGGGGCCACGTCCGGGGGGGCCCCGAGGACCCCCAGCTCCCAACCCATGAATTCCTTGGAAAAGGGACCGGGAAGGAGCCTGGACCACCCTTTTCCCACCCCCAGAGCTGCCACCCGGGGGGGGGGTGGGGTGGGAGGGGGCAACAACCCGAACCCCCCTCCCCGTCCTCCCCCTCCCACGACCCCCGAGAGCCGCGCCGTGCCCTCCCCGGGGGAAACTGAGGCACGGGGAGCTGCGGTGCCAAGGTCACGCTGCGAAAAAGCAGCGGGGTGGGGAGGGGTGGGGGGGGGGACAACCGCGCTGTGTCCCCTCCGCCCCGCTCCCCGAGGCCTCCCCAGCCCCTCGGAGGGAAGGGACGGGGGGCGAGTTTTGGGGGGTCCCCGTCCCCCCCCCGGCTGTGCAGGGCCGGGCATTGCCCCGCGCCCAGGCAGCCCCAGCGCGGCCTCCGGCTCCTTCCCAGCTGCAAAATCCAATCTAATTTTTAATTAAGGGGGCGGCGTTGCTAAGATGCCAAGAGGAGAGAGAGAGAGAGAGAGGGGGGGAAAAAAAAAAGGGGAAAAGGGGAAAAAAAGAGAAAAAAAAATCGCCTCGACTCCGGGGGTTTTACAAGGAGCGTGCAAAGCCTCTTATGGGGCCGGGGGGCAGGGCCCGAGACCCCCCCGCAGCCCCCGCCGGCGGCTCCGCTGCCCTCCCGGGAACAAAAGCGGCCGCGCTCCCGCCCCGGTGCCATGTGGAGAGCGGGGAGAGGGGCCCGGGGAGGGCGGGACGGCTCCGGTGTGGGGCGGGACGGCTCCGGTTTGGGATGGGAGGGCTCCGGTGTGGGGCGGGGCGGCTCCGGTTTGGGGCGGGAGGGCGCCGGTGTGGGGCGGGAGGGCTCTGATTTGGGATGGGACGGCTCCGGTTTGGGGCGGGATGGCTCCGGTTCGTGGTGGGACGGCTCCGGTGTGGGGCGGGAGGGCTCTGATTTGGGATGGGACGGCTCCGGTGTGGGGCGGGACGGCTCCGGTTTGGGATAGGAGGGCTCCGGTTTGGGGCGGGGTGGCTCCGGTTTGAGATGGGAGGGCTCCGGTTCGGGATGGGATGGGATGGTTCCAGTTTGGGATGGGACAACTCCAATTTTGCGATGGGAGGGCTCCGATGTGGCGCGGGAGGGCTCCGGTTTGAGATGGGACAACTCCAGTTTATGGTGGGACAGCTCCGGTTTGGGATGGGACAGCTCTGATTTTGGGGTGGGATGGCTCCGGTTTGGGATGGGATGGGATGGGATGGGATGGTTCCAGTTTAGGATGAGTCCATTTTGGGATGCGATGGCTCCAGTTTGGGATGGGACAGCTCCAGTTTGGGATGGGACGGCTCCGTTTTGGGATCAGGGGTCACACCCCTGCCTGACAACCCCAGTGACCCCCAAACCCACCCCAGACTCCCCCATCCCACCCCCATCCCACCCCTCCAGTTCCGCCATCACCTCCGAGACGCCGTCACCACCTTGCTCCAAACCCGCTGCCGCCGTTCGGGCCAAAATTTGGGGTTTTTCCCCTCCGGAGAAGGCTGGAATTTCAGGATCCCTCCCCCTGGAGCCGGGAACGCGCCGGTGGGCCCGGTTTGGGGTGGGATTCGGTGCCGTTCACGTCCTGGCGCACGCGGCGATGCTGAATGGGTTTCATCACTCTTCATTTCTCACTAAATAATTTTCTGTATCTTATCTAAATGAAAGCCATTATTCTTCCCCCCGTTTCAATCACTCGCCGTGATTGCGCCTCAAATTGAAATATTTATTCATTTTCTGGGCCATTCTTTTTCTCTCTGCGCGGTTCTTTTTATGTTTTTATTTTTTATTTCATTTTATTTTATTTTACTTTATCCCCCCCTTTTCCTGTCCCTCACCTCGCACGGCAGAGGTGACAGCAGGGACCCGAACCCAAGGGATTTGGGATTCCTGGGACACCCCAGGGTGGCTCTGAGACCTCCTGGCCCAGCCAAGCCCGCAGATCCCGTGGGATTTGGGATCCCGTGGGATTTGGGATCCTGGGGGTGACGCCGGAGCTGAGGTGGCTCCGGGTGGTTTGAGGTCAGGCCGGGTCCCTTTGGATGGTGGCTTCCTCAGGAGAGCTGGGATGGGGCTGGGATTGAACTGGGATGGAATTGGGAGCTGGGACGGAGCTGGGACAGAGCTGGGATGGGGCTGGGATGGGGCTGGGATCTGGGATTGAACTGGGATGGGGCTGGGATTGAACTGGGATGTGACCCCTTGACCCCAAATTTCGTGCCAGGGTGGCCGGGACGGCTCCAGGGTGGCCGGGACAGCTCCAGGGCCACCCTGGCTGTCCCAAATCCCGGATTTTAAGGCCCTCGGTGGCTCCCGAGGGGGTCGGAGCCCACGGAACGTCCCGGCAGAGCCGCGGGGCCGATGCGGGCGGGACCGGGCACTGCCCGCCCTCCTTCCCCTGGGGACGATCCCAGCCTGAGCACGGGGCACATTTGGGGACCTCCTGGTGGCCCCCGGGGGTCCCTGGGGTGGCCCGGGATGACCCCTCGCTCCGTCCGGAGCCGCTCCCGGGACAAATCGATCCGTGCCCGGCTCCGGGGTCCCTCCGGCCCCGGCTCGGGCACCGCTTTGTCCCCTCGCTGTCACCGCCGGCCCCAAAGCCCCGCGGCCGAGGGGACAGAGCCGCGCCCGTGACATTCCGAGCCCCGGAGAAACACCGGGAAAAAACATTTTGGCAACCGGGACTGGCGCCCGCGGGCGCTGGGGGTGGATTTTGCCCATTTTTTCCCCTTTTCCACCCATTTCCCAGCCTGGGGATGCTCCCGTCTTTCCACGGGGACTCGGGGAGGCCCCACAGGAGCCGGGGATGGGGTCGGGGGGGTTTGGGGTCATCAGGACGGGCTCTGCCCTGCTGGGATTGGCCCTGGGGGTGGATTTTGCCTGTTTTTTCCCCTTTTTTGGGGATAAATTCCATCTCTTTCCCAGCCTGGGGATGCTCCCGTCTTTCCACAGGGACTCGGGGCGGCCCCACAGGAGCCGGGGATGGGGTCAGGGAGGTTTTGGGGCCGGCGGGACGGGCCCTGCCCCGACACCCGCCGTGCCAGGGCTTGCCCGGGCATCCCGTGCCAGGCCTGAATCACCCGGGGCCGCGCCGGGAACGGGATTTCGGTGGATTTGGGGTGGGAATCACCAACCCTGGAAATCCTGGAATCTCCTCCTCGTCCCCAGAGCCACCCTCCCAGAGGTGACCTCAGAGGGCGGCGCGGGGGCACCTCGGTGCCAGGTCATTAATTCATTCATTAATTCATTCATTAATTCATTCATTTATCCCCCCTTTTTTTAAATTCGGGATCGCTTTAATCCCGCCGTCCCAAATCCCACCTGGACGGATCCCGGGAATGCCCGGCCCGGCTGCGGCCTCGGGGGGTCCGTCCCGGCATCCCGGAGCCCGTTCCCACCCCCCCGGGGAATGATCTCCCCGCAAAGATCCCACCCCCCCCTAATTGCTCGCCTTACCTCGGGGTTTTATCATCAAAGCCTCGCCGCGATTCCCTCTCCAGCCTCCTTTTCTTTTTATTATCTCTTAATTAATCACTCCGGCTTTCACACTTAGCGGATAATTACGGTCTCCTGGGCACGCGGCTCATTTTCATAACCTCCTGCTCCCAGCCAGGAGCGGGCACGGCGCGGGAGGAGGAGGAGGAGGAGGAGGAGGCACCGGGAAAAGGAAGGGGGGACACGCGGGGACACCGAGGTGGCACCGGGAAAAGGAGCGAGGGGGGACACGGAGGTGACACCGGGAAAAGGAATTGGGGGACACTGAGGTGGCACCTGGAAAGTGGGGGGACACCTGGGGACACTGAGGTGGCACCGGGAAAAGGGGGGGGACATGTGGGGACACTGAGGTGGCACCGAGAAAGGAATTGGGGACACTGAGGTGGCACCGGGAAAAGGAGCGAGGGGGGACATGCGGGGACACTGAGGTGACACTTGGAAAAGGAGCGAGGGGGGACATGCGGGGACACTGAGGTGGCACCGGGGAAAGGAGCGAGGGGGGACACGTGGGGCCACTGAGGTGACACCGGGAAAATGAATTGGAGGACAAGGAGGTGGCACCAGGAAAAGGAATTGGGGGACACTGAGGTGTCACCTGGAAAATGGGGGGACACCTGGGGACAGTGAGGTGGCACCAAGAAAGGAACTGGGGACACTGAGGTGGCACCGGGAAAAAGGGGGGGACACCTGGGGACACTGAGGTGGCACCTGGAAAAGGGGGGGACACGCGGGGACACTGAGGTGGCACCGAGAAAGGAATTGGGGGACACTGAGGTGGCACCAGGAAAGGAATTGGGGACACTGAGGTGGCACCGGGAAAAGGAAAGGGGGACACTGAGGTGGCACCTGGAAAAGGGGGGGACACCTGGGGACACTGAGGTGGCACCGAGAAAAGGAATTGGGGACACTGAGGTGGCACCAGGAAAAAGGGAGGACATGGAGGTGGCAGCGGGAAAAGGGGGGGACACCTGACAACACTGAGGTGGCACCAGGAAAGGAATTAGGGGACACTGAGGTGGCACCGGGAAAAGGAGTGGGGGGGTGGGAGGTGGACACCCTTTAGCCAGGGGGATTTTTCCCCAAAATCCACGTTTTCCCCCCAAAATCCACGAGGTGGCACCGGGAAAAGGAGCGAGGGGGGGACACGCGGGGACATTGAGGCGGCACCAGAGCTTCCCTGTGGGATGGAACCTGGGATTTGGGATTTGGGGTCTGGAATTTGGGATTTGGGCTCCAGGGTCTGGAATCTGGGATTTGGGAGCTGGGATTTGGGATCTCCAGGATCTGGGATTTGGGATCTGGAATCTGGGATTTGGGGTCTGGGATTTGGGATTTGGGATTTGGAATCCCCAGGATCTGGGATTTGGGATCTCTGGGATCTGGGATTTGGGAGCTGGAATGTGGGATTTGGGATTTGGGGTCTGGGATTTGGGATTTGGGATCTCCGGGATCTGGGACTTGGGGTCTGGGATCTGGAGTTTGGGATTTGGGATCTCCAGGATCTGGAATCTGGGATTTGGGATCTGGGATTTGGGATTTGGGGTCTGGGATCTGGGATTTGGGATTTGGAATCCCCAGGATCTGGGATTTGGGATCTCTGGGATCTGGGATTTGGGAGCTGGAATGTGGGATTTGGGATTTGGGGTCTGGGATTTGGGAGCCAGAATCTGGGATTTGGGATTTGAGGTCTGGGATTTGGGATCTCTGGGATTTGGGATTTGGGATCTCCAGGCTCTGGGATTTGGGATCTCTGGGATGCATCCAGAGGCACCGGGAGCCGGAAAAGCCCCTCCTGTGTCCCCCCCCAGGACCCCCGGGATGGCGGGAGGGAGGGGATTTACGGAGCGAACCCACACGGGGAAAAAAGGGGAAAAAAGGGAGGAAAAGAGGGGGGAAAAAAGGGGGGGAAAGGGGGAAAAAAAAGGGGGAATGAGGCCTTTTCTGCAAGGGCTGGGACATAAAGGGCTGCCAGCGTTGCCATGGCAACGGGCGGATTATGATCCAAATGGAAATCAAAATAAGGGGGGGGGGGCTTGGAATGGGAATGGGGAAGGGAAGGAGGGGAAGGAGCGGAGTAAAAGGAGGAGGAGGAGGGGGAAGGAAAAAACAACTTTTATTTCCAAGCCGAGAGCGGTCGGAGGCGTTGCCATGGCAACGGGGGGGGGGGTTAAAAACAAAAAAAAAGAAAATTTATAAAAAAAAAAAAAAAAAAGGGAATCGGGAAGGGGCGTGGGACCCCCGCGGGGAGGGGGAGGAGGAGCGGGATGAAGGCTCCGGGCTCGTCCCGGGGGGCTCCAAAAATCCTCTGGACATCCCATGGGAGCTGCGGGATTGGGGGGGGGACCCTTTCTCCAGGCGGATTTTTCCTCAAATTCCACATTTTCCCCCTTCCCCAGGCGGATTTTTCCTCAAATTCCACATTTTCCCCTTTCCCCAGGTGGATTTTTCCTCAAATTCCACATTTTCCCCTTTCCCCAGGTAGATTTTTTCCAAAAAATTCGCGGTTTTCCCCCTTTCCCGGCCGAATTTTTCCCAAAATTCAGATTTTTCCCCTTCCCCAGGTGGATTTTTCCCAGTTTTCCACCCCTTTTGGGGCACGGGGCGCTGGAAACGGGAACGTCCCGTTATTTGGGGCCGCTTTTGGGGGGGAGGGGACAATTCCAGGCCTCTTTTTCTCCCTCCTTTTCCCGATTTTGGTGGAATTTTATTTAAAAAAAAAAAAATTGAAAAAAAAAAGACAATTCCAAGCGGGTTGGATTTAAATTAACGCTGGAAAAAAAAGGGGATTTCCCGTCCGGCCGGGGTTTGGGATGGGTCAGGGCGGGTTTTGGGGTGGTTTGGGGGCGTTTTCGGAGGGGTTTTAGGGCGGCCCGCGATGGATTTGGGGGCAGGGGCGGAACCCTCGGGGTGGAGGAGGGGCGGCAGGGAGGGGAAACTGAGGCACGGAACTTGGCTTTTCCCGCGGGAAAGGCGCGATCCCGGCGCATTCCCGGCCTCTCCAGCCGCGTCCGATCCGCCCCTCCCAAAAACAAAATAAAAAAAAATCATGGAAAAACCGGCAAAAACCCCAAAATTGGACAAAAAACCCCAAAATCCGAAAAAAAAACCCCCCAAACCTGGGCCGGGGCGGGGAGCGGAGGGGTTAAAAACTCGGCTTTTTTTTTTTTTTTTTCCCCCCTTTCCCTCGGCTTCCAGAGGGAGCCTTGGCAGGAAATTCCTCAAATTCCAGGAGTGTGGGATCATCGCCGGGCTCCGACCGCAGGGAAAAGGGAGCGGGAGCCGCGGCCGCTCCCCCCCCCGCGGGACACCCCAAAATCCACGTCTCTCGCCCCAAAAAAAAAAAAAGAGTCCCGACCCTCCCAAAAAATTCACTTTTTTTTTTTTTTGGGATGGTTTTTGGGGTGATCCCGGTGGTTTTGGGGGGGCGGAATTCCAAGCGGGGTTTGGGGTCGCGGGGTGAGGCTGAAGTTGGGGTTTTTGGGGGGGGGTTTTGTGGCGGCGAAAAGGGGCGGGGGGAGGGCAAAGGGGGGTCCCAACCCCCCCCCAAAATTCCTCGGGAATTTTCCTTGGGAAGCAGGGGGGGAAGGGAGGGCCCAGGGCCATGTGGGGCGCGGGGGGAGGGGGAGGCCGGGTGGAAGCCCCCGTTCCAAACCCGTTTTCTCCTGGATTTGGGAATTTTCTTGGCGTGAAATCCCCGGGTTTTTTTCCAGGGGTGGAAAGGAGCCGGAATTCCGCTCCCTCCGCTCCTCGAGGGGTTCGGATCCGTGGGGAAACTGAGGCATGGCCGGTCCCCGTCCCTCCGTGGATCTCCCTGGACGCCGGATCCGGCCTCAGATCCTTGGGGAAACTGAGGCACGGCCGGTCCCGGTCCTTCCGTGGAGCCCCTTGGACACCGGATCCGGCCTCAGATCCAGGGGGAAACTGAGGCACGGGCGGTCCCGGTCCTGAATTTCCATGGGGAAACTGAGGCACGGGTCCATGGAGCTCCCTGGACACCGAAATTCCACAGGGAAACTGAGGCACGGGCGGTCCCGGTCCTGAATTCCCACAGGGAAACTGAGGCACGGGTGGTCCCCGTCCCTCGTGGATTTCCTTGGGCGCCGAAATTCCATAGGGAAACTGAGGCACGGGTCCATGGAGCTCCTCGGACACCGAAATTCCCACAGGGAAACTGAGGCACGGACGGTCCGGGTCCTGAATTCCCACAGGGAAACTGAGGCACGGGTCTCTGGATTTCCTTGGACACCGAAATTCCATAGGGAAACTGAGGCACGGGTCCCTGGAACTCCTCGGGCACCGAAATTCCACAGGGAAACTGAGGCACGGACGGTCCGGGTCCTGAATTCCCACAGGGAAACTGAGGCACGGGTCCCTGGAACTCCTCGGGCACCGAAATTCCACAGGGAAACTGAGGCACGGGCGGTCCCGGTCCTGAATTCCCACAGGGAAACTGAGGCACGGCCGGTCCCGCTCCGGTCCCGCTCCTTCCCCCGATCCCTGCGGACCCCGGGGCCGGGATTCGGGCGCCTCTCGCGCTCCTCCCCGCATTAATCCCATTAATTAGCGATGTCTCATTAAGACATCTGCTAACGAGGGCGCAGCTCCGGGGTGGGGGGGGAACGGTGCCAGAGCTTTTTTTTTTTTTCCGTATTTTTTTTTTATTTTTTTCCCTCTCATTAAATTTGGGATTTTTATTCCTTCCCCCCCCACCCCCACCCCCGCCCCGCGCGCGCACACAAACAAAAGTCTTAATTAGACATTGTTCCTCCACAAATTAATTAAAGCCGAGCCAATCAACGGCGGCCGCTCCAGAAATTCCGAGGGCCCAAGGAACGAAGGGGGAATAACGAGGGGGGGGCGGGGGGCTCGGTTTGGGGGGGTCAGGTCGGGTTTTGGGGGGCTCTGATTTGGGGAGGGGTCCCTGGAGCCGCTGGGGGCTCAATTTGGGGGGGTCAGGCCGGGGTTTGAGGGGGTCAGGTTGGTTTTTGGGGGGTCAGGTCAGGGTTTGGGGGGTCAGATCAGGGTTTGAGGGGGTCAGGTCGGTTTTTGGGGGGGTCAGGTCGGTTTTGGGGGGGTCAGGTCAGGGTTTGGGGGGTCAGATCAGGGTTTGAGGGGGTCAGGTCAGGTTTTGGGGGGTCAGGTCAGGTTTTGAGGGGGTCAGGTCGGTTTTTGAGGGGGTCAGGTCGGGGTTTGAGGGGGCCAGGTCGGTTTTGGGGGGTTCAGGTCAGGGTTTGGGGGGGTCAGGTCGGAGTTTGGGGGTCTCTGCTCTGGAGACACCAATCCCACATCCTGGTGCCACCGGCCCGGGGACACCCCCGCGCCCCCCCCCCCGTCACCCCCTGCCCTGGGGACACCCCCGCGCCCCCTCCCCCGTCACCCCCTGCCCTGGGGACACCCCCGCGCCGCGTCCCCGCCAAGGTGACCCCGCGAGGGACCCTCTCGGTGGCCCGGGGGGGGCGAGGGGGAGGGGAACCGCTCTCTGCTCATTTGTTTTTCTAATTCCGCCTTTTAAAAGAGGGAAATAACTGGAGCATCCCTTCCCCGGAGAGCTCCGCTCCTTCCAGCGGCTCCGGGAGCCGGGGAAGGAGCGGGGGGAGAGGCCGCGAGCAGCCCCCGGTGCCACCCGCGGGGACACCGCGCTGTCCCCAGCCCTGCGGGACCCTCCCGGGGACGCTCCGGTGCCCGCCCCGCCCCCGATTTCCCGTCTCTCGCCGCCGCTGTCGCTGCCGCGGTGACAAAGCGATGTCACCTCCCGGGGCCGGGCGCGGGGAAGGGGCCGGGGATGCGCCGGGACCGCGGGATGGCGGAGCTGGGGCTCTTCCCGCGGCTGGGGGGACCGGGATGGGGATTGGGGACAAGGGGACACTGGGGAGGCGGGGATGGGGACAAGGGGACAGGAATGGGGGACAGGGATAGGGACAGGGACAGGGGACAAGGGGACAGGGATGGGGGACAGGGATGGGGGACAAGTGGACACTGGGGAGGTGGGGATGGGGATGGAGATGGGGACAGGGACAGGGATAGAGGACAGGGACAGATGGACACTGGGGAGGTTGGGATGGCAGGGATGGGGACAGGGACAAATGACCACTAAGGAGTCTGGGATGGCCGGGATGGGGACAGGGACGGGGACAGGGATGGGGACAAGGATGGGGACAAGGGGACACTGGGGAGGTGGGGATGGGGATGGGGATGGAGATGGGGACAGGGACGGGGACAGGAATGGGGACAGAGATGGGGACAGGGACAGGGACAAATGACCACTAAGGAGTCTGGGATGGCCGGGACGGGGACAGGGACGGGGACAGGGACGGGGACAGGGACGGGAACAGGGATGGGGACAGGGATGGGGCCAGGAATGGGGACAAGCGGCCACCGAGGATGGTGGCACAACGGGAATGGGGGCAGGGCCGGGGCCACTGCTGCGCGAGGCCGGTGGCACAGCGGGGACATCGCCCGTGTCCCACCCATCGCCGGGATTGGGGCTGCGCGATTCAATTAACGAGGAATTAAGGGCTGTGATATTTAATTAATGCCGATGGCGGTGGGATTAAGGGACAGGGATTGTGGCCAAACGGGGTCGGGGACTTTGGGGTGACACCGGGGGCGGGGGGGGACACCGAGCTGGGACCCCCAAGTGGCGCATCCAGCACCGGGATGGATCCCTGGAACCCGGAATTCCCAGGATCCCCATCCCGGTGTCCAGGGAAAGCCTGGAGGGGACACTCAGCGCCCTGGGCCGGTGACAAGGTGGGGACTGGGGACAGCTCGGACTCGCCGCTGTTGGAGTTCTTTCCCGACCTCAAAAAAACCCTGGAAATCCGTGATCCCACAGCTCCCTCCGGCTTCTCCAGAGCCGAGGAGAGAGGGAATGGAACGGGAAAGGGCAGGGAGCGACTCCCAGGGAGCAGCGGGAGCCGCTTCCCGAGCTCTCCCGGCCCCTTCCCGGGATCCCGGCGGAGGACGGGGACCGAGAATTGATGATATTCCCGAGGAAACGTCAAATCCCGGGAATATCAGCAGGTTGGGACCTGCCGGGGATTTTTGGGAAGTGGGGGAAGGGGGGGATCCCAAAATCCAGGACTGCGCCGATTTCCCTCTGGGAATCCTCCCTGGAGCCTCATCCCGGCGGTGCGGGGTCACCCCGGGGTGGGGTGGGGACGCGGCGGCTTCGTGTCCCCTCGCTCGCCAGCGCTGTCCCTGCCCCGGAGCCGCGGCCGGGTTTAGCCGAAAGTCCCAAATTCCTGGATCCCAAAATAGTTCGTGGCGCCGGGCGGAGCAGGGGGGGAGCGGGGATGTGCCAGGGCTCATCTCGTCTCGGAGCCGGCGCAGCCCGGCGGCGCAGCCCCGCATTCCCGGCAGGACGGGGGGCGGAATTCCCGGGAAAATGGGGGCCAGAATTCCCGGGGAAATGGGATCCGGCATCCCTGAAAGGATGGGATCTATCCCTGGCAGGATGGGATCCAGCATTCCCGGCAGGATGGGATCCCAAATCCCTGGTAAAATGGGATCCCAAATCCCCATCAGGATGAGACCTCACATTCCCAACAGGATGAGACCCCAAATCCCATGAGGATGTGACCCCAAATCTCATCAGGATGTGACCCCAAATCCCAGGCAGGATGAGACCCCAAATCCCATCAGGATGTGACCCCAAATCCCCATCAGGATGAGACCCCAAATCCCATGAGAATGTGACCCCAAATCCCCATCAGGATGTGACCCCAAATCCCCATCAGGATGAGACCCGACATTCCAGGCAGGATGTGACCCCAAATCCCAGGCAGGATGAGACCCCACATTCCCATCAGGATGTGCCCCACACTCCCAGCACTGCTGGGGTCTCCCGCTGGGGATCCCAATCCCAGTCCGGATCCCATCCCATGGATCCCATCCCATGGACCCCATCCCATGGATCCCATCCCGGTGTCCCGGTGTCCCCAGGCCGCCGGTGCCGCCCCCGCGGGGTCACCCCGGGGCTGCCGCAGCGCTCGGGGGCAGCGGCGCGGGGGGACGGCGGCGCGGGGACCCATCCCTGGCCTCTCCCGTCTTTCCTTTCCGCTCCGCCGGGCAGGGCCCCAAGAAATCCAAATCCTCTTTTCTTTCCCGCAGAAAGGAAAAAAAAAAAAAAACACCAGGGAAGAGCTTTTTTTTTTCATTTTTTTATTTATTTAATTTTTTTTTTAGAACTCTCCTCCCTCCCCGCCCGGTTGGTTTTATTTTTTTTCCCCCATAAAAATAGCAGGAAGAGGGAAGGGGGGAAAGGCTTAAATTTAAAAGCCACGAGGAGAGGAAAGGAGCGGGGTGGGGGGAGGAGGGAGAGATGAAATAAGGAGGAGGGGGGGAAAAAAGGGGGAAAGAGGAAAAAAAAAAATAAAAAGCTGGAGCGCGGGGAGATTTGGCTCCATCTGAAAGCTGTCAGCGCGAATCCAGAGCTGGGCTTTGAATCCCGGAGTTTAATGGCGAGAGGAGAGGGAGGGGCCGCGGCCCCGGCCCCGGGGCTTAATCAGCGCCGCGCTTGATAAATCCGGGGAGACGGCCCGGGAAGGGACGGGAAGGGACGGGAAGGGGAGGGAAGGGGCTCCTGCTCCGGGGGAACACGGGGGGGACACGGGGAGGGACACGGGGAACTCGTGCAGGGTCCTGGTGCTGCCCGGTTTGGGGACATTCGCATGGGGACAGGCGGGTTTGGGGACAGGGGGACATCCCCAGCGTCCCAGGCACGTTCCCGGCACACGGGGACATTCCCACGGGCTCGGGAGGGGACCGTGGTGACAAGGAGGGACACGGCAGCGAGCGGGACACGGCGGTGAGGGGGACACGGTGACGAGGGGGACACGGTGACACGGCCAGCACGGCAGTGAGGGGGACACGGTGACAAGGGGGACACGGTGACAAGGGGGACACGGTGACAAGGGGGACACGGTGACGAGGGGGACACGGTGACGAGGGGTGACAAGGGGTCGCCGTGGCGACAAGGAGGGACACAGTGGCGAGGGGCCACCGCTGTCACCTCGGCCACGCGGCAAAAGCCTCCGAGCGCTGTCGCCGCTCGGCGCTGCCACCCCCGCGGCTCCCCCGGACTGAACAAGCCCGTGCCACCACCGCGGCCACCGCGCGGCGACACCGGAGGGGGTGGCACCGCCAAACCCCCCCCCCAACCCACCCAGCCCGGTCCCTGCCAGAGGAGGAGGGACGGGGAGAGCGGCAGGAGGCGGCTCCGGCAGATCCCGGCTGCGACAGTCGCCACCAGCCCCCGCCGGCGATTTGTCACCGCGGCTGGCACTGCGGGTGGCACCGGCACCGAGGGGGACCCGTCGCTGGTGTTGGGGACAACGTGTGGGGACAGAGGGACGGTGGCACGCCGGGTGGGTGCCACCACTGCCCTCGTCCTGCCAGTCCGGGTTGGAATTTGGCCGGGCAGGGGACAGCGACGCTGGGAGTGGTGGCACGGATGGAGCCGGGCACAACGTCCCGAGCCGTGCCCGTTTTCCCCTTGATCCTCCCCAGAATCCCGGGGCCGTTCCCGGCTGGGCCGGTGCCATCCCGGTGCCCCAAATCCCGAACCATTCCCGGCTGGGCCGGTGCCATCCCGGTGCCCCAAATCCCGAACCTTTCCCGGCTGGGCCGGTGCCATCCTGGTGCCCGTTTTCCCTTTGATTTCCCCCAAATCCTAAACCATTCCTGGCTGGGCCGGTGCCGTCCTGGTGCCCGTTTTCCCTTTGATTTCCCTCAAAATCCTAAACCATTCCTGGCTGTGCCGGTGCCATCCCGGTGCCCGTTTTCCCTTTGATTTCCCCCAAATCCTAAACCATTCCTGGCTGGGCCGGTGCCGTCCCGGTGCCCGTTTTCCCCTTGATTTCCCCCAAATCCCGAACCATTCCCGGCTGGGCTGGTGCCGTCCCGGTGCCCGTTTTCCCCTTGATTTCCCCCAAATCCCAGGGCCATTCCCGCTGGGTCGGTGCCATCCCGGTGCCCGTTTTCCCCTTGATTTCCCCCAAATCCCAGGGCCATTCCCGGCTGGGCCGGTGCCATCCCGGTGCCACCGCGGTGCCCGCGGGCTGCGGGTCCCCCCCGCCGCTCCCTCCCCCCCGTCCCGTGTCCCCGCCGTCCCCGCTCCTTCTCCCGGCTCTGATCTTCCCTCCCACCTCCCTCTCTCCCGGCACCTTTCCCTCTTTGATCTCCCGCTCGATTCCCGGCTCCCGTTCCCCGCTCCATCCCCTCCTCTCCAGCCCCCGCCTTTCCCTTCATCTTCCTCCTTCCCTCTCCCCTCGCTCCCGGCCGGGGGTGGCCCTGGGGCACCCCTGGGTGGCCCGCAGCGGTGGCTGTCCCCAAATCCTCCCAAATCCTCCCAAATCGGGGCGGGGGAAGGAGAGTGAGGCCGGCGGGGCCTCGTACCGGGGGTGTTTTATTCCCGGGGATCCCCCGGATCCTGAGCATCCCGGGGTATCCCATCCCATGGATCCGGGGGTGTCCCATCCCAGGGATTCCTGGCTCTCCCATCCCGGGGCTCCTGGAGATCTGGGGGGTTCCTATTCCAGCGAGTCCTGGATACCCCATCCCATGGATCCGGGGGTGTTTTATCCCAGGGATTCCTGGATACCCCATCCCATGGATCCGGGGGTGTTTTATCCCGGGGATTCCTGGATACCCCATCCCATGGATCCGGGGGTGTTTTATTCCCGGGGATTCCTGGATACCCCATCCCATGGATCCGGGGGTGTTTTATTCCCGGGGATTCCTGGATACCCCATCCCATGGATCCGGGGGTGTTTTATTCCCGGGGATTCCTGGATACCCCATCCCAGGGATCTCGGGGCTGTTTTATCCCGGGGATTCCTGGATACCCCATCCCATGGATCTGGGGGTGTTTTATCCCAGGGATTCTTGGATACCCCATCCCAGGAATCCCGGGGATCCTGAGGATCCCTTCGTACCCCATCCCACGAATTCGGGGCTGTTTTATCCCGGGGATCCCTGGATCCCTCATCCCGAGGATCCGGGGCTCCCGGGGATCCTGGGGTGCCGGGAAGGGGAAGGGACTCCCCAACACCGGGGGGATTTTTGGGAGCTGCCGGGGGCTTTGTTTTGGGGGGATCGAAAGTGAGAGGGACCCGGAGCCTGCGGATTTCCCGGGATTCGGCAGGGGAGGAGCGGGATGGGGACGCCGAGCTGTGACATTCCAGGCCGTTCCAGGCTGTTCCAGGCCGTTCCGGGCCGTTCCAGGCCCTGTGGGGCCTCGGCAGCTCCGTCGCCCGCAGCTCCCTCGTCCCCAAAAATGGATTTCTCCCTCCGCGCGGCACAAATATTCCCCGTCGGAATATCCCAGAAAAAGTGAAAAAAAACCGGGATTTGAGCAGGGATATTCCAGAAAAAAACCGGGATTTGAGCAGGGATATTGCAGGGAAAATAAACCGGGATTTGAGCAGGGATATTCCATTAAAAAGCCGCGATTTGAGCGGGGAAAAGGGTCCCGCTCCCCGCTCCGGGGCACGGGCGCATTCCAAACCCCCCCTTCCCTCTGTCCCATCCCGGTCGATTCCCGCGGGCCGCGTGACTCCGGGATCCGGGACACCGGGATCGATCCCGGCTGCTGCCCGGGAGCGGCAGAGGGAGCGGCGGGGCCCGGTTCGGGGGGAGGGGGAAAGGGGCGTCCCCGGGGCCGCCGGTGGAACCTCCGGAACCTCCGGGGGTCGCGGGGAGCTCCGGGGGGATCCCGGGGGAGGATCCCGGGCTGCTCCGGGGGTCACGGGAAGCTCCGGGGGGACCCCGAGGGGATCCTGGGGAGCTCCGGGGGTCACGGGAAGCTCCGGGGGGATCCTGAGGGGATCCTGGGGAGCTCCGGGGGGATTTGGGCCACTCCAGGGGGGTCTCGGGCAGATCTGGGGGGATCCTGGGGTGCTCCGGGGGGATCCTGGGGGGATCTTGTGCAGCTCCAGGGATCCTGGGGGGCTCCTGGAGGATCGGGGCAGCTCCAGGAGGATCCTGGGCAGCTCCGGGAGGATCGGGGCAGCTCCGGGAGGATCGGGGCAGCTCCGGGAGGATCCTGGGCAGATCCAGGAGGATCCTGAGCAGCTCCGGGAGGATCCTGGGCAGCTCCAGGGGGTCCTGGGCAGCTCTGGGGAGATTCAGGGGATCTCGAGGTGATCCCAGGCAGCTCCAGGGGGATCCGAGGGATCTTGGGGTGGTCCCGGGCAGCTCCAGGGGGATCCAAGGGATCTTGGGGTGATCCCGGGCAGCTCCGGGGGATCTCGGGGTGATCCCGGGCAGCTCCGGGGGATCCCGGGGCCGCGGGAATGACGGAGCAGGCGGTGCCGGGGTGCCGGGCGCTCCGCAGTGACCGCGGCGCTGTGGCCGCAGCGGTGCAGACGCGCTTCGTGGAGGAGCCCGAGGACCAGACGGTGGTGGCCGGCCAGAGGATCGTCCTGTCCTGCGTCGTGCTCAACTACTCCGGCATCGTGCAATGGACCAAGGACGGGCTGGCCCTGGGCATGGGGCAGGGCCTCAAAGGTGCCCGGGAAACGGGGGGGGCTCTGGGGGTGTCACCGTGGGGTGTCACCACGGGGGACAGGGGTGTCACCAACACAGGACAGGGGTGTCACCAACACAGGGCAGGGGTGGCTCTGAGGGTGTGACCACGGGGGACAGGGGTGTCACTGCACACAGGTCAGGGGTGACCCTGGGGCTGTCCCCGCAGCCTGGCCGCGGTACCACATGGTGGGCACAGTGGGATTGGGGTGTCCCCAGGGGATTGGGGTGTCCCCGTGGGATTGGGGTGTCCTGGTGGCATTGGGGTGTCCCCAGGGGATTGGGGTGCCCCGGTGGCATTGGGGTGTCCTGGTGGGTTTGGGGTGTCCCTGTTAGGGATTGGGGTGTCCTGGGTGGGTTTGGGGTGTCCCGGTGGGATGGGGGTGTCCCGGTGGGTTTGGGGTGTCCCCATGGGATCGGGGTGACCCTGGCGCTGTCCTCGCAGCCTGGCCGCGGTACCGCATCGTGGGCACGGCCGACTCGGGCCAGTACAACCTGGAGATCAGCGACGCCGAGCTCTCCGATGACGCCGTCTACGAGTGCCAGGCCACCGAGGCCGCGCTGCGCTCGCGCCGCGCCAAGCTCACCGTGCTCAGTAAGGGGCGGCCCCGCGTCCCCCCGCTGTCCCACACGGTCCCCGGTGTCCTCCAGGGCACCCCGTGTCCCCTCACCACGCCCCGTGTCCCCCCCGTACCCCGTGTCCCCTCCACGCCCCGTATCCCATCCTGTCTCACGTACCCCTCAAAACCCCACAGGTCCCCTCCACACCCCGTGTCCCCCACGGTCCCCAATGTGTCCCCTCCACACCCCGTGTCCCCCACGGTCCCCAATGTCCCATGACAGAGGCCCAGGGTCCCCCTGTGTCCCCTGCCCAGGGACCGGCCCCAAAAGCCCCAGGACGCCACTCCCAGGGGACAGGGTGGCATTTTGGGGTGCCCGTGCATGGCCAGGACAGCGACAGGGTGACATTTTTGGCTCCCTGGATGTCCCTTCCCGCTCGGGAATTCCCTGTTCCTCCCCCCAAATCAGCCGCGGGGCTTTATAGGGGGGTCAAAACCAGGATTAACCCCATTTGCCACCCCAACCCTGCCCCTGAGCCACCCCCAACCCCACCGGCCTCAATTTCCCCCCGCCCCACGGCCCCGAGCGGGCCCCTCCCGACGCGCTGTCCCCTCCGTCCCCTCTGCAGTCCCCCCGGAGGACCCCACGATCGACGGCGCCCCCGAGATCCTGCTGAGGGCGGGGACCCCCTACAACCTGACGTGCCGCGCCCGCAGCGCCAAACCCGCCGCCACCATCGCGTGGTTCCGCGACGGGCTGCAGCAGGACGGCGCTGTCACCAGCACGGTATGGCCGTCCCCTCCCCAGGTCCCCAGAACTGTCACCCTGTCCCCCTCTGCGAGGTGGCCGTCCCCTCCCGGTGTCCCCAGAACTGTCACCGTGTCCCCACCGCGTGTCTGTGTCCCCAGAACTGTCACTCTGTCCCCCTCCTCACGTGGTGGCCGTCCCCTCCCAGTGTCCCCAGAACTGTCACCCTGTCCCCACTGTGTGTCTGTGTCCCCAGAACTGCCACCCTGTCCCCCGCGGGTGGTGGCCATCCCCTCCCGGTGTCCCCAGAACTGCCATCCCTTTTCAGTGTCTCCAGCCCTGCTGGCACTGTCACCCTGTCCCCCCCGGGTGGTGGCCGTCCCCTCCTGGTGTCCCCAGAGCTGCCACCCTGTCCCCCCTCCTCGCGTGGTGTCCATCCCCTTCTGGTGTCCCCAGAACCATCACTGTGTCCCCCTTGCGTGGTGGCCGTCCCCTCCCGGTGTCCCCAGCCGTGCTGGCTCTGTCACCGTGTCCCCTCCCGCCGCAGGAGGTGCTGGCCGATGGCAAGCGTGAGACCACCACGAGCCTGCTGGCCATCAACCCCACGGACCTGGACATCGGCCGGGTCTTCTCGTGCCGCAGCTCCAACGAGGCCGTCCCGGCCGGCAAGGAGACGTTCGTCAAGCTCAATGTCCACCGTGAGCGGCGCTGGGGACACGGGGGGACACGGGGGGGACACGAGGGGACACGAGGGGGACACGGGGGACACGGGGGACACGGGGGGACACGGGGGGACACGGGGGCGGGGAGGCGGATCTGAATTTTGGGGGATTTTGGGGGATTTTCAGGGGGTTTGGGGTGCGCCGGGTGGGAGCGGTTTCCGTGGATGGGATTTGCTGGAGGGAGGAGGAGGAGGAGAAAGAGGAGGAAGAGGAGGAGGAGGAGGAAGAGGAGAAAGAGCAGGAGGAGGAGGAGAAAGAGGAGGAGAAAGAGGA
Source organism: Lycocorax pyrrhopterus obiensis (assembly GCA_014706295.1). Lineage (NCBI taxonomy): Eukaryota > Metazoa > Chordata > Aves > Passeriformes > Paradisaeidae > Lycocorax > Lycocorax pyrrhopterus. Next base: position 1,728,880 of record JACSVZ010000033.1, read on the forward strand.
GGAAGAGGAGGAGGAGGCAGGGCCGGCACTCGGTGGCCGACACCGACCCCCGGTGGCTGCTGCGGGAAGGGGCGGCCACCAGCGGCAGGGGACAGGCGGGTGACAACCCCGGGGAAGCGATTTAGGGTCCCCGCAAGGACAGGGACGGGGGATGCCCCGCCCCAGAGCTTCGGGGACCCCTCTGTGCCCCCCCCCCGTGACGGCGCCGCCCCCACAGATCCCCCGACGGTCACCTTGTCCATCCAGCCCCAGACGGTGCAGGAGGGCGAGAGGGTCGTGTTCACCTGTATGGCCACGGCCAACCCCGAGATCAAAGGCTACAGGTGAGCCCCGAACCCGCCGGGAACGGGATCGGGATATCGGGATTGGGGTCAAACGATGCCACTGAATGTCCCCACTGTGGCTCTGTGTCCCCTCCTCTCAACCCCCCGGGAACGGCGATTGGGATTGGGATTGGGATTTGGTTCGGGTTTGGGTTTGGGTTTGGGATTGGGGTCAAATATGGCCCCTGAATGTCCCCACTGTGGCTCTGTGCCCCCTCCCCTCCCCAAAACCCCCCAGAAATGGCGACTGGGGTTGGGATTGGGGTCCAACGGTGCCCCTAAACGTCCCCACCGCGCCGTTGTGCCCTTCCCCACAACCCCCTGGAAACGGCGACCGGGATCGGGAATCGGGATGGGGATCGGGGTCCCACGGTGCCCCCCGAACGCCCCCTGTCCCCCCCAGGTGGGCCAAAGGGGGGGTGATCATCGAGGAGGCCACGGAGAACCGCTACGACACGCAGGTGGACTACACCTTCTTCACCGAGCCCGTGTCCTGCGAGGTGCACAACGACATCGGCAGCACCAACGTCAGCACCCTGGTGGACGTCCACTGTGAGCGACCCCAAATCCGGCCCACGGCCCCCTTTCCCCGGGCCCCGCTCCTCATCTTTTTCTTTCTTTCTTTCTTTCTTTCTTTCTTTCTTCCCCCCCGGTTTGTTTTTTCCCGCCCAGTCGCCCCCCGGATCGTGGTGGACCCCAAACCCACGGTGACCGACATCGGCTCCGATGTCACCTTGACCTGCGTGTGGTCGGGGAACCCCCCGCTGACCCTCACCTGGACCAAGAAGGAGTCCAATATGGTAGGACCCCGCTGGAGGGTTTTCCCGGGGGGCTCCGCGTGTCCCTAAATCCACAGGGATGCGCAAATCCCAAAAAAAAATCCCCATCCCGGCTGTTCCCATTCCCTGGGCCTCGATTTTGGGGCTGGCCCTTGCTCAGGGGGGGGCTCCCCCATCCCAAAAATCCCCCAGAGCTGCTCTCAGGGTGGTTGGGATTGGGGAATTTTGGGAGCAGCGGAGGCCCCACTTTCCACAGGCACGGGATTCCCACTGGGGCTGGGATTGGGGTCGAACACGGCCCCGGAATGTCCCCTCCCCAAATTCTCCTGGAAATGGGAATTGGGATTTGGACTGGGATTGAGTTTGGAATTGGGTTTGGGTTTGGGATTGGGATTGGGTTTGGGTTTGGGATTGGGGTCAAACACAACCCCTAAATGTCCCCAGTGGCTCTGTGTCCCCTCCCCAAATTCTCCTGGAAATGGGAATTGGGATGGGGATTTGGACTGGAATTGGGTTTGGAATTGGGATTGGGTTTGGGATCGGGATTGGGTTTGGGTTTGGGATTGGGATTGGGTTTGGGATTGGGGTCAAACACAACCCCTAAATGTCCCCACCGTGGCTCTGTGTCCCCTCCCCAAATCCCCCTGGAAATGAGAATTCAGATTGGGATTTGGACTGGAATTGGAATTAGGTTTGGAATTGGGATTGGGTTTGGGGTTGGGATTGGGGTCAAACACAACCCCTAAACGTCCCCACCGTGGCTCTGAATCCCCTCCTCTTCCCACAACCCCCCCGGGAAACGGCGACTGGGATTCCCACGGGGACGGATTTAGGGCCTGGCCTGGCTGCCGAGCTTCGGGGCCGTCCCGTGTCCCCTCCCTGATGTCCCCGAGTGTCCCCAGGTCCTGAGCAACAGCAACCAGCTGTACCTCAAGTCGGTCACGCAGGCGGACGCCGGCCAGTACGTCTGCAAGGCCATCGTCCCCCGGATCGGCGTGGGCGAGAGGGAGGTCACCCTCTTCGTCAACGGTCAGCGACCCCAAAAACCCCCCCGAAATCCCCCAAAAAAACCTCCTGGGAGTCCCCGGGAATGGGGCGGATCCCAAAAATTCCCCGTTTCTGTCGTTTTCGGTTGGGTGAGGGAGAGGAGATTTTAAAAAATTTACGGAGTTGGGGGTCACTCGGATGTGGGGGGGAAAAATGGGATTTGGGGTGTTTTTTGTTGGGTTTGTAACTCAGAATTAGGGGAAGAGGCAAAACGGGATTATGGGATGGGAAATAAACCCCAAAAAAGATTTTCCACAGCCATCCCTCCTTGCAGGGCGATGGGAATGGGGCTCAGGGAAAAGTCGGGAGTCATTCCCGTGGGAGAAAGTTCAGGAATTTCAACCCGGAATTTCCCACGGGAGATTCGCCCCAATTCCAGCTGCACCGGAACCTTTTTCCCTCTTAAATCCCCGATCCCCGAGGCATTCCCACTCTTCCCTGCCCCCAATTCCAGCCGCACAAAGGAACTTTTTCCCTCCTCAAATCCCTGATCCCTGAGGCATTCCCCGAATTCCAGCCGCTCAAGGAACTTTTTCCCTCCTCAAATCCCTGTTCCCTGAGTCGTTCCCACTCTTTTGCGCCCAATTCCAGCTTTCTTCTCTCCTCAAATCCCTGAGTTAATTCCCACTCTTTTCACCCAATTCCAGCTCTTTTTCCCTCCTCAAATCCACAACCCCCGGGGCCTTTCCTTCACTCCTCCCCCGGCAGCGGCTCCATCCCGGACACAACCCCGGGAATCTCCTCCCAACCCCTCACCCCTCCACCCTTCGACTCCCCAAATCCGCCCGCGACCCCCCAAAATCCCCTCTTTTTTCCCGTCCCCCCCCCCCAGGGCCCCCGATCATCTCGAGCGAGCCGGTGCAGTACGCGGTGCGCGGCGACCGCGGCAAGGTCGAGTGCTTCATCGGCAGCACGCCGCCGCCGGACCGCATCGTGAGTGCCCCGCCGGGCCCGGGACACCGGGGGAGGGTCCCTGAATCCCGGGGACACGGGGAAAGGGTCCCTGAATCCCGGGAACACCGGGGAAGGGTCCCCGAGCCCCAGAGACACCGGCAAAGGGTCCCCGAGCTCCGGGGACACCGGGAAAGGGTCCCCGAGCTCCAGGGACACCGGGGGAGGGTCCCTGAATCCCGGGAACACCGGGGGAGGCTCCCCGAGCTCCGGGGACACCGGGAAAGGATCCCCGAGCTCCGGGGACAGCGGGAAAGGGTCCCCGAGCCCCGGGGACACCGGGGGAGGCTCTCCGAGCTCCAGGGACATCGGGAAAGGCTCCCCGAGCCCCGGGAACGCTGGGAAAGGATCCCTGAGCCCCAGGGACACCGGGAAAGGGTCTCCGAGCCCCCCCGGTGCTGACCCAACCGCGGAGGTCCCGGGGACACGGGAAAAGGGTCCCCGAGCTCCGGGGACACCGGGGGAGGCTCCCCGAGCCCCGGGAACGCTGGGGAAGGGTCCCCGAGCCCCCCTGGTGCTGACCCAACCGCGGAGGTCCCGGGGATACCGGGGAGGGTCCCCGAGCTCCGGGGACACCGGGAAAGGGTTCCCGAGCCCCCCCCCCGGTGCTGACCCGGCCGCGGATGTCCCGGGGACACCGGAGAAGGGTCCCCGAGCCCCGGGAACGCTGGGGAAGGGTCCCTGTGCCCTGGGGACACCGGGAAAGGGTCCCCGAGCCACTCCCGGTGCTGACCCGGCCGCTCTCCCGGCTCCTCCCGGTGCCAGGCGTGGGCGTGGAAGGAGAACATCCTGGAGGCGGGCACGCTGGAGAGGTACACGGTGGAGAGGAGCAACACGGGCAGCGGGGTCCTGTCCACCCTGACCATCAACAACGTGATGGACGCCGACTTCCAGACCCGCTACAACTGCACGGCCTGGAACAGCTTCGGGCCGGGCACGGCCATCATCCAGCTGGAGGAGAAAGGTGGCGCCGGCGGGAGGGTCTGGGGGCCACGGGGGTCTGGGGGCCACGGGGAGCGGCCTCGAGTTGTGGCCGGGTCGGGGGATTTGGGGAAATTCCTCCCGGAAGAGGCGGCCAGGCCGGGGAAGGGGTTGGGTTCCGCCGTCGCTGGAGGGGTCCGAGGAATCTCTGGATGTCGGTGTGGGCATCGGGCACACGTTGGACTCGAGGAGCTTGGAGTTCTTCTCCAGCCTCAGGGGTTTTGGGGTTCTGTGGATCCTGGAGGTGGGAAGGAGCTGGAGCTGGAAAATCCCGGGATGGGAACGGGGCTGGAGTGGCAGGAGAAGGGAATGGAGAATCCTGAGGGAGCTGGGGGGGCTCAGCCTGGAGAAAAGGGGGATCCAGAGGGAATTTCAGGCTCTTCCTGGGGGGATTTGGGATCTGATCCCAGGGAACAGGGCCAGGACAAGAGGGAACGGCCTCGAGCTGTGCCAGGGGAGGCTCGGGGTGGATATTTGGGAAAATCCCTCCTGGAAAGGGCGGCCAGGCCTTGGCAGGGGCTGCCCAGGGAGGGTTGGAGTGGCCATCCCTGGAGGTGTCCGAGGGATTCCTGGACACTGGTCTGGGTGACCGGGAGGGACCAGACACAACTTGAACTCGATGACCTTGGAGCTCTTTCCCCACCTCATAAATCCCGGGATTCTGGGGATTCCACGAGCCCCACGGGCGTGGCGCTGCCCCCCCTTGTCCCCAACTCGCCCCCGCCGTGTCCCCGCAGAGGTCCTGCCCGTGGGCATCATCGCCGGGGCCACCATCGGGGCCAGCATCCTCCTCATCAGCTTCCTGGTGGCCCTCGCCTGCTTCCTCTACCGGCGCCGCAAAGGAAGTGAGTGAGGGGACGGCGGCGGGGGGACGGGGAGGTGACCAGGAGCCCTGTGGTCACTCTGTGGTCACCCTGTGGTCACCCTGTGGTCACCCCGCGGTCGCCCGGCAGGCCGCAAGGACGTCACGCTGCGCAAGCTGGACATCAAGGTGGAGACGGTGAACCGGGAGCCGCTGACGCTGCACGCGGACAGGGAGGAGGACACGGCCAGCGTGTCCACGGCCACGCGCGTCATGAAGGCCATCTACTCGGTGAGGGACGCCCCGGGCAGCCCGGGCGGGGGGCTGTCCCCCGGGATGGCAGGGAGGTGCTGGGACAGGGTGTCCCGTGGATGTCCCCGGCCTTGGGGTGTCCCCAGGACGGGCTGGAGCCACCTGGGATGGCGGGAGGTGCCGAGGTCCCGATGATCTTCGGGGTCTTTCCAAGCCGGACCGTCCCAGGATTCCGTGGATTCACTCCGTGGGTTTTAGGGGTAAATTCTGGCCCCTGGCCCAGGTGATTCCATGGATTCCCCGCCCCTGGAAGTGTCCAAGGAGAGGTTGGAGCCACCTGGGATATTGGGAATGTCCGCGCCCTTGGATCTTTCAGGATCTTTTCCGTCCCAAACCGCTCCAGGATTCTGGGCTGGCTCGGGTGGGATTTTAGGGATAAATCCTTCCCTGGCCCGGGTTACCCCATGGATTCCCCACCCCTGGAAGCGCCCAAGGATCCACCTTGGATCCACCTGGGACAGCGGGAGCCGTCCCTGCCCGCGGGACGGGCCCAGGGTCCCTCCCCACCCACCCCATTCCACGATTCCGTGGTTTTCCAGTCGTTCAAGGACGACGTGGACTTGAAGCAGGACCTGCGCTGCGACACCATCGACACCCGCGAGGAGTACGAGCTCAAGGTCCGGGATGGTCCCGCTGGGATTTCGGGGCGGGAAAAGAGGGGCAGATCCCAAATTTTTTTTGGTTTTTTTCCCCCTGGAATGGGTGGAGAACTCCCCGGGGTTTCGGGCGTGAGGGGCTGAGATCGCTTGGGTCGCTCGGATGGAGGTGGAAACCTCGGGAATCTGCGGCTCCGATCTCTGGGACCGGGGACGGGACCGCGGGGAACGGCCGGAGATGTTCCAGGGAGGGATTTGGGATGGATTTTAGGGAAAAAGGGTGGTGGGGCACTGGGGGAGGCTCCCGAGGGAACGGTCACAGCCCCAGAAATCCCAGGAGCGTTTGGACAACGCTGCCAGGGGTGGGGCAGGATTTTGGGGGACGTGGATGATCCTGGCGGATCCATTCCAATTGGGGTATTCCAGAATTCCACAAGATCCAGAATTCCATGAGACCCAGCCCTGCCCTAGCCCCATCTCCCAGGCAATTCCAGAGGATTCCCACCCTCGGTTCTCACCCTCTCACGCAATTCCAAAGGATTCCCATTCTCCCAAGAAGCTCCAAACGATTCCTGCCCTCGATTCCCCCCCTCCCAAGTAATTCCAGAGGATTCCCACCCTCCCAGGCAATTCCAAAGGATTCCCACCCTCCCAAGAACCACCCAAAGGACCTCCCGAGCCCCTCCCGAAGCATCACCCAACCCCAAACCCCGCTGCCCCCCACCGCCCCCCAACCCCTCTCCCTCCCCCCCGGCAATTCCCCAAATCCCACGGAATTCTCCCTCCCTTCCTCTTTCCCCCCGTCCCTTCACCAGGACCCCACCAACGGCTACTACAACGTCCGCGCCCACGAGGACCGGCCGGCCTCGCGCTCCGTGCTCTACGGCGACTACCGCGCGCCCGGCCCCGGCCGCTTCGACGCCCGCCCGCCCTCCCGGCTCTCCCACTCCAGCGGCTACGCCCAGCTCAGCTCCTACCCCCGCGGCGGCCCCGAATTCCCGCCCGAAGCCCCCGCGGCGGCTCCGGGCACGGCCGGGGGGGACACGGCCAGCCAGCTGTCCTACGAGAACTACGGCGGTACCGGCGCGGCGTTCCCGGCGGGCGCCGGCTACGCCACGTACCGGCTGGGCTACGGGAGCGCGGCGGGGCTGGAGCGTGGCCCCTTCGACGCCTTCGAGGCCGTGGGGAAGTTCGGCGGCGCCGCGCGCTTCTCCTACACCTCGCAGCACTCGGACTACGGGCAGCGCTTCCAGCAGCAGCGGATGCAGACGCACGTTTAGGGCGGGGAGGGGAACGGGGGGGGAAGGGGGAGGGAAGAAAAGGAAAAGGGTCCCGGAGGTACCTCACGAGCGTCCCCCTGATATTCAGGGGTTCGGCCCGATCCGATCCCGGGTTTTCTTGGAGCTTCCATTCATTCCGTTGGGTTGTTTTCGCCGGTACTTTTCCCGGAGAGAGGGTTTGGGGCGGGGAAGGGGGTTTGTCACCTCTTTGTCCCCTCACCGGGGGTCTGCGGCCTCTGCGCTGCCGGAGCCTTCCCGGGGGTCGGCGGGAGGGCTCCGCCTGTCCCTAAATCCACAGGGATCCGCAAATTCCCAGAAAAAAAGCCTCATTCCCGATCCCCAGTCCCGCTGGGATCGGCGGGAGGGCTCCGTGTGTCCCTAAATCCAGAGGGATGCGCAAATTCCCAAAAAAAAAGCCTCATTCCGGTTCCCCGATCCCAGCGGGATCAGCGGGAGGGCTCCGCCTCTCCCTAAATCCACAGGGATGCGCAAATTCCCAAAAAAAAAAAAAGGCCCATCCCGACCGTTCCCATTCCCTGTGCCTTGATTTTGGGGCCGCCCCTCCCTCAGGGATGGCTCCACACACCCCCCCCCCCCAGTCTCCCCCATCCCAAAAATCCCCCTGGAGCCGCTCTGGGTGCTCCTCGTGGGGGGTGGGGGGCGGGGGGTTGGAATTGGGGACTTTTTGGGAGCAGCCCCCCCTCCCCTCCCCCCCTTCCACGCGCACAGCATTCCCATGGGAAAGGCAGCGCCGGGATCCCCCCCGGCCCCGATCCCGATCCCGGGGGTGTCCCCAAGGCTGGGGGGGTCCCTCCCATGAATGTAAATCCAGGTGGGAATCGCATTCCCAGGGATTTTGGGAGCCGGGGCGGAGCAAAACGTTGGGATCAGGAGCTCGGCCAGTGCCGCTCTCCCGGTTCCGGGGACTGGGGGGCACCGGGGGAGCCCGATCTGGGACCGGGGAATTTCGGGGATGAGTTTTGAGGGAATTCCCGGAGGATTCCCAGCCCCGATTCCCAAAGGGGCCCCGATTTGGGACCGGGGAATTTCTGGGATGAGTTTTTCAGGGAATTCCCGGAAGATTCCCAGCCCAAATTTGGGACCGGGGAATTTCTGGGATGAGTTTTGGAGGAAATTCCCGGAAGATTCCCAGCCCCAATTCGGGAACCGGGGAATTTGGGAGGGAGACAAGTCCCGGAGGGAATTCCCGGAGGATTCCCGGTTGATTCCCAAAGAAACCCCCGGGATTAGGTACGAGACCCCTCCCCACCCCTCTGGAGGCATCCCAACCCCCCCCATCCATCCCCAAACCCCCCATCCATCCCCAAATCCCGGTGGGATCCATCCAGGTACGAACCCGCGGGATCCTCCCCCCCCAAAATATCTCTCCTCCCGGAATTCCCAAAAAAACAACGACAAAAACAGCAAAAGTCCCGTCAGGACGGGCCGAGCCGCCCCGGGGTTCCCAAAGGTGCCTGATTTCACCCCAGAAATGCCGGGGGGGAGGGAATTCCCGCTCCAGGTGCTGCGCCCCCACATCCAGAGCAATATCCCACGGGAAGAGGGGGATCCCCGCCCCGGCCGCCGGGAAGCGACGCCGAAGCTTTAAAATTCCCAAACTCCGACCCCGTTTTGGGGCCGGAAAACACTTTTTAGGCTGGTTTAGAGACCCCCCCCCCCCTTTTCCCAAAATTCCGCGATCCTTCCCCGTTCCCTTTTCTTTTTTTTTTTTTTTTACGTTGCGTTCTCCCCTTTTTTTGTTGTTGTTTTTTTAAATATTCTGTACTATATTTTTAGTCTTAAACGCGATATATTAAATATATTTAATTTTTTTATATATATATATATATATAAAAATACAAATGGTTAAAAAAAAAAACCACAAAACACGAACTGCTCCAAGTTTTCCTTTTTTTATCGTTTTTTTATTTCCCGAGGAAAAGGTTTGGTCGCGATTCCCACCTGGAATTCCCCCAGCCCTTCCCAGCTTTACTTCACACCCATAATTCGGGATTTTTCCCCCCCACCCAGAAATCCCTGGCTTCACGATTTTGCCCAAAAAAATAGGGAAAAAAGGGGATTTTTGCCATTCCTTGATGGTTTTCCCTGGAGCGGGAGAATTGAGCAGGTGGAGGGAGGGAATAATATTTTCCTTTTCCATCCATAATTCCTACAATTCCCACGTTCCCAAATCCCCAGAGCGGTTTTTGCTTCGCTGTGGAAGCAAACCCAATTCCCAGGGAGAAAAAAAAAAAAAAAATCCCTTCCCTCCTCCCCATCCGCACAAATTTTATTCCAGGGATTTATTCCGATTTATTCCCGGGCCTTATCCCGGTTTATTCCCCAGGAATTTCCGCCGCAAATCCCTCGCCTCGTCTTGCCTCCCGCTCCCCTCCACGTGAAAATTATTTTAATCCAAAAATTAAATCGGGATTCCCTCAAGGAATCCGGAATTCGTCGCCCAGAGCGGAAAAAATTCCCATTTTTTCCCCCCATCCCGCTGGAATTTCACCTTCCAGCCCTTCCCTTCCCGGGCCTGCTGATAAAATACGGTAACTTTATTAACATCACTGGAATTCTCCTTAAACCACGAGCTGCTGGAAGAGGAAAAGCAGGAACCAGGGAGGTTTTTCCCAGATTTTACACGGAAAAATGGAAAAGCGCGATCCACCAACGCGCCTCAGCTTCCCCACCGGGCCCGCGGCCTTCCCAGGGCCACGGACCCCACAGGCACGGGACAGCGGGACAAGGGGACACCGCTGTCACTCCAGGCGCTCATTCCCGAGGTTTATTCCCGGGATTCACCCCCTCGTCCCTCACAAATCCCGCCATGACGAGGCCTGGCCGTCAGCGCAGCGACCCCTCCCCGACCGCGCCCGCCCCCGGCTGGGCGGGCTCTGAGGGCCGCGCCCCTCAGCGGGGTCATTTATAACCTCGGTGTCTCGCGGGATGTCGCGAGATTTGCGGCCCCGCCATACCGTAGTGGGCGGGGTTTGGCGTTGTTACGTCATCACTGTGCGACAAGGAGGATTTGGGGGTTGGGGGGTTTTGGGGACCCCCAGGAGGGGCCGCGGTGGTGACAAAAAACCCCAAAGTCCCTCGTTTGTCGCTCTCTGATCCCTTCACGTGTGGCCCAGAGCAGCCCCGCGGTGCTGGGGGGGGAGTCTTGGGGCGTCTCGGGGGTCCCAGGCGGGGCTGGGGAGCTCTGGGGGGGGTCTGAGGGTCCCCCCCAATTTTCTGGGGTTTGGGGGCGTCCCCTCCCCTGCCCTGGGTTTGGGGTCCCTCATTCCTGGATTTGGGTCCCCTTTCCATGGATTTGGGGTCCCTCATTCCCTGGATTTGGGTCCCCTTTTCCCTGGATTTGGAATCAGCACCCTGGGCAGGGAATCCCATGGGACTGGGGCTGGGATTGGAGCCCTGGGAGCAGCCGGGTGGATCCTGCTGGATCCCGGATGGATCCCTGTGGAACGAGGTCTTTTCTGGGTGGATCCCTGTGGATCCTGGATGGATCCCGGACAGATCCCTGTGGAATGAGGCCTCTGGGTGGATCCCTGTGGATCCCAGATGGATTCCTGTGGAACGAGGCCTTTGGATGGATCCCAGGTGGATCCCTGTGGATCCCGGATGGATCCCTCTGGAATGAAGCCTTTGGATGGATCCCGGGTGGATCCCTGCGGAATGAGGCCTCTGGATGGATCCCTCTGGATCCCGGACAGATCCCTCTGGAACGAGGCCCCTGGATGGATCCCGGATGGATCCCTGTGGAACGAGGCCTTTCCTGGGTGGATCCCTGTGGATCCCAGGTGGATCCTGGGTGGATGGATCCCGGATGGATCCCTGTGGAACGAGGCCTTTCCCGGGTGGATCCCTGTGGATCCTGGGTGGATCCCGAGGCCTCTCCCGGCCGTTCCCGCTGCCCCCGGGGCCCTTTCCCGAGGCGAGGCTGCGCTTCCCTCCGCCGGAAAAGCCCCGCGGCGCCGCATCCCGGGGAGCTCCGGATCTCGGGATCCGCCCGGGAACCAACCCCCGGCCTCCCCTCGTCCCGGGGCGGGGTTTTGTTTTTCCCGGGAAAAACCCTTCGGGCTCCCCCACCCCGAATCCGGAGCGAGGATCCCACCCGGCGGGAACGCGGAAAAGCTCCGGGGCGGAGGGAATGAGGGGACGGATCCATCCCCGATCCCTCCGGATCTGGGGGGGAAAAAAGCGGGAATTCGGGAATTCCTCAATTTCCGCACGGAGGGATCGCCGGGACGGTCCAAGAGGAGAAGCTGAGGAGGGTCGGGAATGTTCAGCCTGGAAAAAAAAAAGGGAAAAGCTCTGGGGCCTTCCAGGAGCTGCAGGAAAAGCGGGAAGAGACGAATTCCAAGGGCCGGGAGCGCCAGGGAAAGGAGGGGATGGGTTCGGGGAGGAGGTTGGGACGGGATTTTGGGAATGAATCTGTCCCTGGGAGGGCGGCCAGGCCCTGGATCGATGGAATTCCATGGATTCCCCATCCCTGGACGTGCCCAGTTCCAGCCCGGACCGACCTGGGACAGTGGGAATTTGGGATATTCCTGCTCCTTCCCACCCAAATTATTCCAGGATTCCCTAAAACTCCATCACGAGGTCCCGGCACATCCAGGATATTCCTGGCCCTGGATCCTCCTTTTTTTTCCCTGTTTTTCCTCGCTCTGATCCCGGTAAAACCCCCCCCAAAAAAATCCCCATTCCCGACTTTTCTGTGTTGCTCCGCTCCGGGATCCCTGAATTCCTTTGGAATCGCTTCCAATCCTCCTTCCAGGGATCCTGCCCGCCCCCGTTTTCCCGGCTGGAATTCCTCAGGGCAGGGAGAGCATCCAGAACTTTCCATCCCGCGTTTTTTCCCGCCCCGGCGCAGGATCCCGCTCTTCCCGTGGCTTTTCCTCCCTGGAATCGGGAGGGAACCGCTCCGCTCCCCCCGAACCCTTCCCTCCGTCCCGCCAGCGAAATTCCAGCGGTTCCATTCCCGCCTCGAGCCCTTCATTAACCCTTAATTGCTGTTAATTAACCCTTCGCTGGGGGTCAGGACCCCTCGACTCCAGGCGCATCCCGTTTTTCCAGGAATTCCGTCGGGATGAGAGGGGGGAAAGGGGGGTCCTGAAGGGATTTTGGGGCACCCAAAAGCTCCCGACTGCCCAAAAAAACCGACTTTTTGGGACACCTGGATGCTCCTTGCCCGTTTTGGGAACGATCCTTGCCCGTTTTGGGAATCCCGCCGGGAGCTGCTCCAGGGAAAAAAGCCGGGATTAACCCCTTGGATGCCAATTCCCGCTGCCCGTGCGGCTTCGGAGACCCCAACCCCGGCGCGGATCCTCTTTTTCCCCCCCTTCCCAATTTCCCTCCCCATCCCCATTTTCCAGCGGGAATTGAATCAAAACCGAATCCGCGGCTCCCCAATCCCGGCCGGGAGAGCTCGGGGGGGCTTTTCCCGCATTCCCAAGGGTGGAAAACGCCGCGGGAGCACCCAGAGGGAGGAATTTTGGCAGCTCCATCCAGCGCCGCTTTTCCCAGCCCTTCCCCATCCACCGCATCCCCCCCGGCGCCGCTTTCCTGCCCGCGGGAGGGCTGGGAACGCCCCGGGACGCTCCCGCGGGGCCGGGAAGGGCTCCGGGATCCCTGGAAGTCGCTTTTCCAGGCGTTTTTCCAGGCCAGCGGGAGCTCTGGCAGGGCCGTGCCCGCCGCCGCCGCCGCTAATCCGGGCACTGATCCCGGCTGCTGCCGCAGGGTCGGGGGTCACCGGCAGCCCCCGCCATACTGCGAGCATTCCCGGCTTTCCCTCCAGCCCCATTCCCGGTGTTTTTTTTCCGCCCCCCCGCCCGTGGGGAGCTCGTCCCGCTGAAGCCGCGATGCTCCGCACCCCGCGGGCTGCGGCGGCGCCGGGGTGGTCGCTCCTCCTTCCTCCCTCTCCTCGCTGATTCCTCCGGCCGCCGGTTCCTCCTCTCTCCTCGCCGAGGCTGAGCAGAATTCCCGGGAAAAACCCAAAAACCCCCCAAAACCATGGACCGGGAGTCGCCCCGGAGCAAATCGCGGCTGCCCTCGCTGCTCCTGGCGCTGCTGGGGCTCGGCCCAGGTGAGTGGGGGGCGACCCCGAGCCCGCGGCATTTTGGGGTGGGGGGGCCCCGCGACCCCGTCCCGCCTCTCCCAGGTCCCCGCTGGGCTTGGGAATGCTGCATCCAGAGGGTCTGGAATTTTTTTTTTGGGGGGGGGAGGGGGTCTGCGATTTTTTTCCCCCGGAGCCCCCCGGGATCTGCCTGGGAAGGGAAGCGGCTCCTTACGTAAAGCAGGAGCGAGGGATCCCCTTTAATTCCCGGCGTGCTAATCCCAAACATTCCATAATTCCCGTAAAACCCTCCGATTCCTCCAGGAAGGCGCCTAATCGGACAGGCGGATTAATTACGGGGCGCCGGGGTTAATTTGCCTAATGATTCATTTGGCCTCGCGAGCGGGACGCGGCTGCGCCCCACGAGGTGGTGCCCCCCAAAAAAATCTGCCCCGGAAAGGTGGGGGGAAAAAACCCCGAATTCCCACATTTTGGAGCGCTCCAGCGGCTTTCTGGGATGCGAACGATTCCAGCCGGGAGCGGGGGAGGACGAGGAAAAGCAGAACCGGGCTCGGGGTGAAGAAAGTCGGGGTTAAAAGCGAGCCTGGACTTGGGTTTGGGGTTTTGGGTTTTTTTGGGAATTTGAGGCTCGGGATGGGTTAATCCAAGTGCCGGGAGCGTGGATGGATCCCGCTTTTCCTTCTCCCTCCCCTCCCCGGCTCCTGCCGCGCTCTCGGGGCTGCGGGAGAGCCTCGTGTTCCAAAAAAAAAAAAAGAAAAAATCTGGGATAAACAGGATGAGCCGGGGAGGCGCTTGGCACGGGAGGCCTGGGCACCAACCCCGCGCTCCTCCCGGCCCTGAATCCCTGCGGCCGCTCTTCCCGGGCTGGGAAAAGTGGGAAAAACTCCCGGGAAACGATGAGGGAGCCCCTGGGGGGGTGCAGCTCCTGGGGGAAAACGCGGTGGTGGAGGGATGGATCCCATTGGAGAGAGATGGATCCCATCGAGGGAGGGATGGATCCCATAGGGGAGGGATGGATCCCATTGGAGACTGATGGATCCCATCGAGGGAGGGATGGATCCCATCCAGGGGGGATGGATCCCATTGGAGACGGATGGATCCCATCCAGGGAGGGATGGATCCCATCGGGGAGGGATGGATCCCATCCAGGGGGGATGGATCCCATCGGGGAAGGGATGGATCCCATCCAGGGGGGATGGATCCCATCCAGGGAGGATGGATCCCATCGGGGAGGGAGGATGGAGGTTCCAGCTGGGAAAACGAGGAAAAGGAGCTGCCCGAGCTGCTCCGGGAGGATCCCGAGGGAATTTTGGGCGCTCTCAGCATCCTCCCCTCCGGCCTGGGGATGCTTCACCTCCCCCTCCCCAAAAAAAACTTCTCCGAGAGCGCTGAAAATTCCCTCGGCTTTTAAGATGGGGCTGGAAAAGCAGGAACCGAGCCCGGGATAAGCGGGACCAGAGCTCCCAAAAAACCTCCGGGAGCCGCTGGAAGCGCCTTAGGAAGAGGAGCAAAGAGGCGGCGGCTCCTCCCGGGGGGGGGGGGGGGTTTAAACCCCGGCCGCGGCTCCTGCGGGGACAAGGACGGCAGGGAGGGGACACCGGGAGCGCCCCCGAGGCCGGCGGGAGCCGTCCCGTCCAGGGTGGAGCCGCCGGTCCCAAAATTCCATCTCCGTGCGTGGGACTGGGAGGGAAGGGGGGGGGATGTTCCCGGTGGCGGAGGGGCGTGGGGGGGACGCGGGGGCCGCGGGTGGCGCAGGTGACAGCTTGGGAGGGGGAGGGAGCTGCCAGGAGCGGGGGAGGTGGCGCCGAGCGGCTCCCGGCATCGGGAATTTTTCCAGGGAGATGCCAGGGAAAAAAAAAAACCAAAAAAAAACCCCCCAACCAATCCCAAATCCAACCCCGGTGGCGGGGGAGGCTCAGATGGAGGGGCTGGAGCTGCCCCTGGGGGCCGCTGGATGAGGCTCCATCCCCAAGGTTTTGGGGGTTCCGTCCCTGCCTGGAGCTCCCGAGCGGCTCCCGGCACCGGGAATTTTGCAGGGAGCTCGGGATGCTCCTAAAAAAATAAAAAAAACCACCCCAAATCCCAGTGGGGGAGGCTCGGATGGAGGAGCTGGGAGCCGCTGGATGAGGCTCCATCCCAGCGGGAACCACCAACCCCGCAGGATTTGGGGGTTCTGTCCCTGCCTGGAGCTCCCGAGCGGCTCCAGGCACCGGGAATTTTGCAGAAACGCTGCCCGGAAAAAAAAGAAAAACCCCAATTTTTTCTCTTTCTGCCCCGGCGGAGTCGCTGGGCTGAAGCCGAAGCTCCATCCCGGCGGGAATCACGCGCATCCCGCAGGATTTCCCGCAGGATTTCGGGGCTCCATCCCCACTCGGAGCCGCCCCCCCAGCCCTTATCTCCCTCCCCGCCCTAAACCCTTATCGGTTTTCCGCAGGGCTCTTGCAGGAGGCGCGGTTTGAGGCGGACAATGAGGTTTTGGAGATGCTGGCTGGGAATTCCACCCAGTCTCTCCTGGAGCGTTGTTCTGGTGAGAGCCCCGAGTTCAGATGGGGCCGCGACCCCAAATCTGAACCCGTAGTTAGAATTCACCTTTTTGGCCGATTTTTCCCCCAAAACCGCTGCCCGTTCCTTCTCTTTTTTCGAGGCTCGCAGGCCTCAAATCTGAACCCGTAGTTAGCTTTCACCTTTTTAATCAATTTTTTCCCCCAAAACCGCTGTCTTTCCCTTTCTTTTCTCGACGCTCGCAGGCCCGACATTGAACCCGTAATTAGTTCACCTTTTTGCATCTTTTTGGCTGAGTCTTCCCCCAAAACCGCTGGTTTTTCCCTCTCTTTTTTTTGAGACCCGCAGCTAATTCACCTTTTTTTGGCTGATTTTTCCCCCCAAAACCGCTGGGTTTTCCCTCTCTTTTTTTTGAGACCCGCAGCTAATTCACCTTTTTTTGGCCGATTTTCCCCCCAAAACCGCCGTGGTTTTTTTCCTCCCCCCCTCTCTTTTTCGAGGACTCCCCGCTCGCAAACCGCTCCGAACCAGGCAACCGCCGCTCTGAGGAGGCTCCTTTGCCGCCCCGCCCGTCCCCGCGGGGGTCCCGCCGCCCCCCGCCCGTGTCCCCCGCGCTGTCCCCGAGCCCCTCGGTGACACTTTTCTGTCGCAGAGCTGCTCTTCGGCCAGGCCCGGGCTCAGCCCCGCCAGGTCAACGGCGTCCTGGGGGGCTCCGTGCTGCTCTCGCCCGCTCTGCCCCCCAACAAGACGGTCAAGGAGATCGAGTGGAGCTTCTCGGGCGGCACCGGGGCCACCATCCAGGTGGCCGAGTTCGGTCCCGGCGGCTTCGAGCGGCCCGACCCCAAGGATCGCTTCGGGAGGAGGTTGGAGATGTACAACGAGACGGCGCTGAGGATCCGGGACCTGCAGAGGGGCGACAGCGGCGTTTTTGGGGCCAGGATTAAGATGCAGCCGGCGCTGGTGGATGATCAGTCCTTCAACCTCTCGGTCTACGGTGCGTGGGAGGGGTGGGAGAGGGGGGGAAAAGTCCCAAGTGGGGGAATTAAATCCGGGTTTGGGTGGGGAAACTGAGGCACGGAGCAAGGACGGGGTTGGAGGGGGAAGGGAAAGTCCCCGGGTGTGAAAATGAATCCATTTTTCGGGGTGGGGAAACTGAGGCACGGAGCAAAAAAAAAAAAAGGGGGTTTGAGGGCGACCAAAAAACCCTGGATGGGAAATTTAATCCCTTCTCGGGTGGGGAAACTGAGGCACGGAGCAAAAATTCCCCTCTTTAGAGTCATTTTAACCCCCAACCTTCGCCCCCCCACCCCCCAAGCTCTGCCGAGGGGGGTGGTTTGAGGGTCGTGGTGCCACCGGGGTGGCATTGGGGTGGCCAAACCCCTGTGCCCGGTGACAGAGTTGGTGCCCAGCTGTCCAGGGGGGGGTTTTGAGGGTCGCGGTGCCACCTGGGTGCCATCGTGGGGGCATCTGGGTGACACCCGGGTGGCATCACCCCTGTGCCCAGTGACAGAGCCGGTGCCCAGCTCCCATGGGGGGGTTCTTGGGGGTCGCGGTGCCACCTGGGTGCCATCGAGGTGGCCAAACCCCTGTGCCCAGTGACAGAGCCGGTGCCCAGCCCCCCAAGCTCTGCTGAGGGGGGTTCTTGGGGGTCGTGGTGCCACCTGGGTGCCATCGAGGTGGCCAAACCCCTGTGCCCGGTGACAGAGTCGGTGCCCAGCTGTCCAGGGGGGGTTCTTGGGGGTCGCGGTGCCACCCAGGTGTCATCGGGGTGGCCAAACCCCTGTGCCCGGTGACAGAGTCAGTGCCCAGCTCCCCTGGGGGGGGGTTTTGAGGGTCACGGTGCCACCTGGGTGCCATCGAGGTGGCCAAACCCCTGTGCCCAGTGACAGAGCCGGTGCCCAGCTCCCATGGTGGGAGGGTTCTGAGGGTCACGGTGCCACCCGGGGTGACACCGCGTGCCCGGCGACAGAGTCGGTGCCCAGCCCGCGGACCCGCAGCCAGCTGCTGGCCAGCACCCTGGAGTGGTGCAACCTCACGCTGCAGTGCCAGGGCGCCGGCAGAGGCGCCGTCAACGTCACCTGGAGGCGCGACAGCCTCGGCCGGGGCAGCGCCGGCACCGAGCTGGGCACGGACCGCCACCAGCTGTCCCCCGACGGCACCACCCTGCGCGTGGCGCTGCCGCCCGCGGCCACCAACGTCACCTACGCCTGCACCGTCAGCAACCCCGCCGACCGCAAGGTCGCCCTGTTCGACCTGCGGGCGCTGTGCCAGGGCGGAGGTGAGGCGGCGGCGGCGGGCGCCGGGGAGGGGCTGCGGGCACCCCCGCGGGGGCGGCGCGGCTCAGGGTGCCCCCCCCGTGCCCCCTGCCAGGGGCGCCGTCCGCCTTCTCCAAGTCGGGCTACATCGTGCTCGCGCTCATCCTGGTGGCCGTGAGCCTCGGCGGCGCCTTCTGGTGCTGGAGGGCGAGCAGCGGGAAGGCGGCGGATCCAGGTGCGGAGATCCCCCGGTTCCCGAGCGCCTGCGGGGGCCGTTTTCCCGTTTTCCCTCTTTTTCTGTTCCCCCGTTTTCCCGTTTTCCCATCTCCTCGTTGTCCTGTTTCCCAGTTTTCCCGTTTTCCCCGTTTTCCTTCTTTTTCTGTTCCCCCGTTTTCCCGTTTCCCCGCTTTTCCCGTTTTCCCGTCTTCCCGTTTTCCCGTTTTCCCATCTCCTCGTTGTCCTGTTTCCCAGTTTTCCCGTTTTCCCCGTTTTCCTTCTTTTTCTGTTCCCCCGTTTTCCCGTTTCCCCGCTTTTCCCGTTTTCCCGTTTTCCCGTCTCCTCGTTGTCCTGTTTCCCAGTTTTCCCGTTTTCCCCGTTTTCCTGTTTGCCCGATTTCCCGTTTTTCTCATTTCCCCGTTTTTCCCATTTTCCCGTTTTTCCCGTTTTCCTATTTCCCCATTTTCCCCCTTTCCCCCATTTCCCTGTTTTCCCATTTCCCCCATTTTCCCCTTTCCCGTTTCCCCTGGGTTTTCCCCCATTTCCCTGGGTGTTTTTTTTCCATGGATTTTCCCCACTTTTCCATGGATTTTCCCCGCTTTTCCATGGATTTTCCCACTTTCCCGTGGATTCTCCCCGCAGCCGCCACGCCCACGGTGCCGGCCGAGGAGAGCCCCGCGGAGCCCCAGTACAGCGACATCGTCTGCAGGAGCCCCCCCGAGGGCAACGACCAGGTCGGGCCCCCCCGGGGGTCCCCAGAATCCTGGGGCGGGGTCCCCCAAAACCGCGGGGATCCCCCAAAACCGCGGAGATCCCCCAAAACCGGGAGGGTCCCCAAAAACCGGGAGGGTCCCCAAAAATCACAGGAGTCTCCAAAGACTGTGGGAGTCTCCAGAACCCCGGGGGGGGGGACCCTAAAAACCGAGAGAGGTCACCAAAAACCACGGAGATCCCCAAAAATCACCCCAAAAACCGCAGGAGTCCCCAAAAACCGGGAGGGTCCCCAAAAACCGTGGGGGTCCCACCCGCGGCCACCCCACAGGATTTAGGGGCGGGGTATCACCCCGTCCCTCAGCGGCCCCGCCCCCCCAAATCTTGTCCCCGCAGGGTCCCAGCCCCCCCGAAGCCCCCCAGGAGCCCAGCGAACCCCAGAAAGCGGAACCCCAGAAAGCGGAACCCCAGAAAGCGGAACCCCAAAAAGAAGAGGCCGCAGCCCCAAAATCCCCCCCGGGGGGCGGCGAGCAGGGCCAGAGACCCGCAGAGGACACGGCCGAGGAGGTGACATAGGGCCGCAGGTGAGGGGGGCCCCAAAAAGGGACACTTGGGGGGACCCCAAAAGAGCCGGGGTTAAAGGGCTGGGGAGGGGGGGCTGACCCCAAAAAGGGGCATTGGGGGACATCCCGGACCCCAAAAGAGCCGGGGTTAAAGGGATGGGGAGGGGGGGCTGACCCCAAAAAGGGACATTTGGGGGACCCCAAAAGAGCCGGGGTTAAAGGGATGGGGAGGGGGGCTGACCCCAAAAAGGGGCATTGGGGGACATCCCGGACCCCAAAAGAGCCGGGGTTAAAGGGATGGGGAGGGGGGGCTGACCCCAAAAAGGGGCATTCGGGGACATCCTGGACCCCAAAAGAGCCGGGGTTAAAGGGTTGGTGGGGGGGCTGCCCCCAAAAAGGATTTCAGGGCTGGTGGGGGGGGGCTGCCCCCAAAAAGTCACCGGTGCCGGGGTCTCCTCCTTTTGTGGGGACCCCCGGCCCCACAAGAGCGGGGTCTCTGCCGGCCCCACAAGAGCGGGGTCTCTGCCGCGCAGGCCCCGCAGCGCCGGAGCTCCGGGATCTCCTGGAAGGGCTGCCAGAGTGCGTCGTGTGCCAAACCCCAACCGAACCCCACACCCAGCGCCCCAATTCCGGCTCCGGCCGCGGGAGGAGCCCCCTCGGCACCGGAGCCCCCTCGGCCCCACAACTGGACGGACTTTTCCCCCCTTCCCGCCCCAAAATCCTCGGGTTTCTCCCCAAATCCCTCCCTGACGCCCCCCGAGACTGTTTTGGGGAGGGGGATCCCGGTCAGAGGTGGCACTGGGGGGTCCCTGCGTGGTCCCCGCGGGTTTTGGGGTGTGGGGATCCCCTCGGCCCCACAGCCGGACAGACTCTTCCCCATTCCTCACCCCAAAATCCTCGGGTTTCTCCCCAAATCTCTGCCTGAAGCCCCCCGAGACTGTTTTGGGGAGGGGGATCCTGATCAGAGGTGGCACTGGGGGTGGCACTGGGGGGTCCCCGGGTGGTCCCCGCGGGTTTTGGGATTGGGGGGATCCCTGGGTGGTCCCCGAAGGTTTTGGGATTGGGGGGGGAGTCCCTGGGTGGTCCCCGCGAGTTTTTGGATGGGGGGGGGGTCCCCGGGTGGTCCCCGCGGGTTTTGGGATGCTCCGGGATGCGGGAGGATTCGGGATCCGCCCCCCAGGCGTGGCTGTCACCGGGGTGGGGACACCGGGCAGGGCACGGGGACATCCCCTGGCACGGCGGGGACACAGCGAGCCCCCCCCGTGGGGACGGGGGGCACCTGGGGGGGCACGGGGACCCCTCCCACCCCTCCGGGCTGCCGCAGCGTGGGGAGGGGACGCGGCGCGGGGGCGACACCGGCGTGTCCCCCCCCGTGTCCCCGCCCTGGGGGGCGCAGAAGGGACCGGCGCCACCACGGAGAGCACCCCCCCCTCCCCTCCCCTCGCTGTCGCACGTGTCGCCCGCGCGCTGTCGCGACAGACGGGGGGGGGGGGCGTGCACTGTCGCGACAGCGCCCGCGCGTGTCCCGCACCCCCCGCCCGCGGGTGCAACCACGAGCAAATAAATGTTGGTGACGTCAGCGGGGAGGAGCCGAGGGCGGGCGGGTGTGAGCGGGTGTGAGCAGGTACAGGTGTGAGCAGGTGTGAGCAGGTGTGTGCAGGTACAGGTGTGCACAGGTACAGGTGTGTTTGGGCGTGTCACAGGTACAGGTGTGTGCAAGTGTGAACAGGTACAGGAGTGCACTGGTGTGTTCGGGTGTGTTTGGGCGTGTCACAGGTACAGGTGTGTCACAGGTACAAGTGTGTCACAGGTGTGTTCAGGTGTGCACAGGTACAGGTGTGAGCAGGTGTGAGCAGGTGTGTCGCATGTACAGGTGTGTCACAGGTGTGTTCAGGTGTGTCCAGGTGTGCACAGGTACAGTACCCCCCCGTTTCAGGTGACAGTACCCCCCCGTTTCAGGTGACAGCCGCATCCCCAGGGTGGCCTCCAGCACCACTCCAGCCCCAGGACCCCAACCAGGACATTCCCAACCCCAACCAGGACACTCCCGATCCCAACCAGGACATTCCCAACCCCCCAGGACCCCCCCCCCTTTAACTCCCAGCCAGGCCACCCCCCCTCTGGGTCCCACCTTGGGGACAAAGGTGTCACCTGCTCGGCGGTCACCACCAGCTGTCGTTTGTTTAGCGACAACAAAGCCCGGGAGCAGCATCCGCCTCCTTCCCTTCCCTGACTGCCCCCGATCCCGTCTGGAAAACCAGGGCTGCGCCCCGGAATTCCGGGAATCGCCCCCAAATTCCCCCCCGGAGCGGCAGGGACAGGCCCCCCCGGTTGTCCCCGCGCTGTCGCCCCACCCCCCCCCCCCCGAGTGGCTCTCGGTGCGCTCTGGGCGCTCGCGTTCCCTTCCTGGAGCTCCGCTCGGGGCCCCGCGCTCGCCGCTCGCCGCTCGCCGCTCGCCGGGGACATGGGGACCCGCCCGGGCCACCCGCGCGCCCCCGGCCCTGGCCCCCGGCTGGTGGCCCTGCTCCTCGGCCTGGCAGGTGGGTCTGGGACGGGACGGGAATCCCGGCTTTTCCCAACCTCCCGACCCCCGCTTTTAGCCAAAAAACCCCGAGTTTTGGGGCTGGGGACAGAGCCGGCAGCGCGGGGTTGGGTCCTGGGTGGGAAATGGGGAATTAAAGGGGATTTTGGGGGCGAAAACAGGGATTCGCTGCGGGATTCGGCTTTTCCCAACCTCCCACTCCCGTTTTTAGCGAAAAACCTCAAGTTTTGGGGGCTCTGGAGGTGGTGGGGACACAGCCAGGAGTGTGGGTGGGAAATGGGGGTGAGGGGGGGGATTAAAGGAGATTTTGGGGTGAAAAACAGGGATTCGCTGCGGGATTCGGCTTTTCCCAACCTCCTGATTCCCGTTTTTAGCAAAAAAACCCCGATTTTTGGGGCGCCTCGGAGGTGCTGGGGACAGAGCCAGCAGCGCGGGGTTGGGTTCTGGGTGGGAAATGGGGGTGGGGGGAATTAAAAGAGATTTTTTGGGGGAAAAACAGGGATCCTTGGGCATCCTGGGACCCCCCCTCCCCCCCAGCTGAGCCAAGCCGCCGTTGGGAAAGGGAAAAGGAATTCTGGCAAATTTGGGACAACTCTGGACCCAAATTCACGGCGGGAGGCGGAAGAGGGAGGCCCGAGGCCGCTCCGTCCCCAAAACCCTCGCGGGGGTGGGGGGCCGGGAATCGCATCCCGAAACGCTCGGGGTGGGGGGGGGGGGGGCCGGGAATCGCATCCCGAAACCCTCGGAAAGCCCTGGATGGGCTCACCTGGGGGTGGAATTTGAAATTCTGACATTTTTCGACTCAATCCGCGAGCGCCGGGGATGCTCCTGAGCCACCGAGACGCGGCCGGGGGGTCCCCAAACGCGTCCCCTGCCCCCCGGCGCGGGGCTGGCCGTGTCCCCCTCCCCCTCGGGGCCGCTCCGGGGCTGCGGTTTTGTCGCTGTCGCCGTCGCCGTCGCCTCGCCTTCCTCCTTTGCAAACCAAAGCGGCGGCGGAGAGCGAGAGCGGGGCCGGCCCCGAGCGCACCGGACGTGGGAACGCGGCCCCCTCGCTGCCCCCTCGCTGTCCCTTTGTCACCTCCCCCCCCCGGCCCCCTGCAGGGTTTGGGGGCTCGGAGAGGCGGGAGGGGCTCCCTGTTGTCCCCCCGGGAATGAGGAGGGAGCGGTGCCCACGGGGGGGTCCTTGGGGACGTTTCCCGAAGGTTCGGCCGGGTTTGGGTGGGGACAGCGGGGACAGCGGCCCCTGACCTGTCCTTGTGGTGGGGATGGCGCGTGTGGGGTGACAGCGGGTGACAGGGGTGACATCCCCCCGACCCCGGGGGTGGCACCTGATCCTCGGGGACGTTTCCCGAAGGTTTAACCCTAAACCTGCCCGGTTTTAGCCCCATTTGGGCACAGACCCCATGGGGAAAGCGTCCCCTGTTCGTCCCTATCACATGTGGGGTGACAGGGGGTGACACGGGTGACAGGGGGTGACAGGGGGTGAGAGGGGGTGACAGAGGGTGACAGGGGGTGACATCCCCCGGCCCCGCGGGTGCTCCCAGGCTGCCAGGAACGCTGCCGGGATTGGGGCTGGATGTGGGATTTCCATGAATCATCCCATGACTAAAGCGCCGGTGGGCAGCTGCCCACGGGGGGCTCCTCGGGGCCGGGGGAGGATTTGGGGTGCGCTGGGGGGAAGGGGAATGGGGGGGTCCTGGGGGAGGGAATGGGGGGTCCTGGGGTGTCTCCATCCTCCAGAGCCTCCTCCCTGTCCTGCCCAGGTGCCGTGGCCGCCGAGCCCCGGCAGGTGAGCGGCGTCCTGGGGGAATCCGTGCTGCTCTCCCTGGGTTTGTCCCACAACTGGACCGTGAAGGAGATCGAGTGGAGCTTTAGAGGTGACACCGGTGTCACCATCCTCGTGGCCGAGGTCACTCCCGGTGGATCCCGGCGCCCCAATCCCACGGATCGCTTTGAAAGCCGGCTGGAGATGGGCAGTGAGAGCCTGAGGATCACAGAGCTGAAATGGGGCGACCGTGGGATCTACCAAGCTCGGATTAAGCTGTACTCGGCGAAGCTGGCGGAGCAATCCTTCAACCTCTCCCTCTACGGTGGGTGCACGAGGTCCAGATCCCCCAGATCCAGGCGATCCCGGACCCGGGGATGGATTTAGGGCCCCGGCGGGACCATCCCGTGCCGATCCCACACTCCCAGACCCGGCAGGTCCATCCCGTGGCCATCCCACATTCCCTGGACGGACCTGGGGGTGGATTTAGGACCCCGCCAGGACCATCCCGTGCCGATCCCACACTCCCGGAGCCGGGGATGGATTTCGGGCCCCGGGGATGGATTTCCAGCCCCATCGGGACCATCCCGTGCCGATTCCACACTCCCGGACCCGGGGATGGATTTCCGGACCCAGGGGTGATTTGGGGCCGCGGCAGGTCCATCCCGTGCCGATCCCACACTCCCGGACTCAGGAGTGATTTAGGGTCCCGGCAGGTCCATCCCGTGCCGACCCCACACTCCTGGACCCAGGGGTGATTTAGGGTCCCGGCAGGCCCATCCCGTGCCGACCCCACACTCCCGGCCCCGGTGACGGATTTAGGACCCCAGCCGGCCCCACACTCCCGGACCGGGAATTTGCGGGCGCTGGGAAAAGGGGAACAGAAACCGCGCCGGTGCCGGGGCTTTTCCTGCGTTCCTGCCGAGCCGTGAGCCCCTCCCGGCGCTTCCCCGTCCCTGCGCCCCCCGCCGTCCTCGCGGTGTCACCGCGGTGTCGGTGCCGGCTCGGGTGTGACACGGCGCTCGCACCCCTGGCAGAGCCGCTGCCGGAGCCGGAGATCCGAGTCCAGCGGCGATCCCTCGGCGCCCGGGGGTGCGACCTCACGGTGCGGTGCGAGGCGCCGGCGGGCAGCGGTGCCACGGTCACCTGGCAGCCGCGGGGACCCCTCTGCGGGGACAGCCGGACCCTCTGCCTGTCCCTGCCCGCCGCCGCCTTCAGCTCCAGCTACACCTGCGTGGCCGAGGATGGCATCCAGAGCCGGAATGCCACATTCCAGACGGGAATTCTGTGCCACCCGCAGGGTAAAACCTCCCCTCCCCGCACCCCATCGGAGCCCGCAGCGGGGTTCTGGTGGCCACCGCGGGTTGTGTGTCCCCTGCAGGTGACAGCGACAGGCTGAGGGCCCTCTTCTGCCTGGGGCTGGTGGCCCTGGGCGTGGGAGCGGCTGGAATCGCCTGGATGTGGAGGAAAAAGAGGAGGAAAAAAGCTGCGGGAAGTGGGCACGGCTCGGTTCGGGATGGCCCCGACGGAGGTGGGGAAAGGGGGAAGGGAAAAGGGGGAAAAGGGAAGAGGGGAGGTGGGAAAAGGGGGAAGAGGTGGGAAAAGGGGATCTGGGAAAGGGGGAGGCGACTTTTCCCTTCGTTTGGGAAAATCCCTCCTGGAAAGGGCGGCCGGGTTTGGAAGGGGCTGCCCGGGGAGGGCTGGAGTGGCCACCCCCGGAGGTGTCCGAGGGATCCCCGGACATCGGTCTGGGGACCGGACACGGCTCGGACTGGGTGATCCTGGGGCTCTTTCCCCACCTCGGGAACTCCGGGATTTGGGGATTTGGGGATTTGGGGATTTTGGGATTCTGGGGCGGCTCCACCCCGCTTTTCCCTGCTCTTCCCCCCGCAGCCGCCCTCGCCCCCCGCCCCAGCCGGGACCCCTCCCCGGAGGTGCTGTACTCGGAAATCCAGAGGAGGATCCCGCTGGAACCGCGGGAGCGGGTGAGGTTTGGGGCGAATTCCGCTCATTTTGGGAGCAAATCCCGGCTCCTGGGCGTCCCTGCGTGTCCCCAGTGTCCCCTCTTCCAGGGGTGCCGCCCCTTCCCCATCCCCATCCCCCTGGAATTCCCAGCTCCTCCTGTTCTCCCGGGCTGGGAGGGGACATTTCCAGGGCCACCGCGGTTGTCCCCAAGGGTTGGTGGCTCCGAAGAGCGGGGGGGACACGACCTCTTTTGTGTCCCCAAGCCGCAGGACAACCCCGCGACCGTCTACAGCCTGGTGCAGGGGTGAGCTGGGCAGCTCCAGGTGAGTCCCAGGCGGCTCCTGCCGGCCCCAAACTGTCCCCAAACTGTCCCCGCCCCGCTCCGAGCCCCAGCTGGGTCCTGCCGGCCCCAAAGTGTCCCCAAAGTGTCCCCAGCCCGCTTTGCCCCCCTCAGGACACCGGACGGGAGCGGCCGGCGCGGAGCGATGGACACTGGTGTCACCCCCGGGATGTCACCCCCGGTGTCCCCTCCTCTCTCCGGGGTCGCGGGGCTGCCACGTCCCCCGGTCCCGCTTTTTGTAGGATCGTTCCTGGCGCCAATAAAAGCGGGGAATGGCGAAAACGGGGTGGATTCATTCGGGGTCAGAGCCTGGGGTTGTTTTGGGGTTGTTTTGGGGTTGTTTTGGGGCTGGTTTTGGGTCCGGTTTTGGGGCTGTTTTGGGTGTGTTCGGGGGGCTGTTTCGGGGTGTTTCGAGTGTGTTTTGGGACTGTTTTGGGCCCGTTTTCAGGGCAGTTTTGGGGGTGTTTTGGGCTGGTTTTGGGACTGGTTTTGGGGCTGTTTTGGGTCTTGCTGGGGTCTGGTTTTGGGGCTGTTTTCGGGGTATTTTGGGCCTCTTTTGGGCCGGTTTTAAGGCTATTTTGGGAGTGGGTTTGGGGCTGTTTTGGGGGGTATTTTTGGCCTGTTTTGACCCTGGATTTGGTTCCATTTTGAGGCTGGTTTTTTTGGGCTGGTTTGTGGCTGTTTTGGGTCTGCTTTAGGTCTGTTTAGGGCTGGTTTTGGGCCTGTTTTGGGCCTGGTTTTGGGCCTGGTTTGGGCCTGTTCTGGCCCCGGATTTATTTCCATTTTGGGGCCGTTTCTGGGCCGTTTTGAGGCTGTTTTGGGGCCTGTTCTGGCCCCGGATTTATTTCCATTTTGGGGCCGTTTCTGGGCCGTTTTGAGGCTGTTTTGGGGCCTGTTTTGGCCCTGGATTTATTTCCATTTTGGGGCCGTTTTGAGGCTCTTTTGGGGCTGTTCTGGGGCCTGTTTTGGCCCTGGATTTATTTCCATTTTGGGGCCGTTTTGAGGCTCTTTTGGGGCTGTTCTGGGGCCTGTTTTGGCCCTGGATTTATTTCCGTTTTGGGGCTGTTTTGGCCCCGGGTTCGTTTCCGTTTCGGGGCCGTTTTCGGGGCCGTTTTGGGGCCGGTTCGGGTCGGGTTCGGTTCGGTTCGGCGCAGTTCCAGCCCCGGTTTCGGGCCCGGGGCCGTGAGGGAGGGGCGTTTCCCGCGCGCGCGCTCCCGACACGCTCCCCCCTCCCTCCCCTTTCCCGGGACCGGAAGCGGAAGCGCGTGGGCGCGCGCGCTGCCCGGAAGCGCGTGGGCGGCGGCGGCGGCGGCGGTTCCGGTTCCGGCGGCGGCGGCGGCGCGGGGGAGGCACCGGGAGAAGCGGCGGCGGCGGCAGCGGCACCACCAGCACCAGCAGCAGCGGGAGAACCGCAAAGAGAACCGGATCCCCTCCTCTCCCCGCCCCGCGCACCGGGAACGATCTCCCCCCGCCCCCCCCCCGCCCGCCCGCCCGCCCCCTTCCCCGCTTCCCCCCCCCCCGCCCTCCCTCCGTTCTCCTTCTCCCGGAACCCGCCTCGCTCCTCCCGCCGCCACCGGGCCGGCCCGCGCCGCCCCCGCAGGTGCGTCCGGGGGGGGCTCCCGGCGAGCGGGGTGGGGGCGATGCGGGAGTTGGGGGGTGGAAACCGGGAGTTACCGGCGGGGGGGGGAACGGGGAGGGTGGCGAGTAAAGAGGACCCCCCTGGCTCCCGGGAAGAGGGGAACGGCGGCTCCGGGCGCAGCGCGGAGACGCGAACGGGAGCCCCCGGTTAGCGGGGGGTGCCCGGGGGAGGTCCCGGTTACCGGGGGGGGGTTGGGTAAACAGGGAGGTACCGAGGAGGCGGATCCGGGCTGGGGGGGGGCGGGGGTAAACCGGGACCCCCCTCCCCGGTTACCGGGGGTGGAGTAAACACCGACAACCCCCCCTCCCTCCGTTACCGGGCGGGGGCAAGCGGGGCCCGGGGGCGGGGTGAGCGGCGAGCGGGGCCCGGGGGGGCTGCGGGAGCGCCGGGCCCGGTGCGGGCAGCGTGGGAGGCCCCGGGTGGCGGCGGCTCCCGGGGGTGTCCGGGGGGGCGGCGGGGGAGCGGCACCGCCCGGGGCTGGGGCGGCGGCGGCGGCGGGGCCGGGCCGGGCCGGGCAGGCCGGGACAGGCCGGCGGGGCTGTAACGGAGCGGGAGCCCCGGCCCCGCCGCCGCCGCGGCGCCTCGGCCCCTCCCGGCGGCCATTTACGGCCTTTGAAGCTCTCCCGGGGCTGGCGGGGCCCGCGGGGGAACCGGGGCGGGGCGGGGGGGTCGGGGAACGGGGGACGGAGGCGCCGGGCACCGCCGAGGGGGCCGTGGGGGTGTCGGTGCCGGGGGTCTCGGAGCCCTCACGGGGGTCTCCGGTTCGTCCCGGGGGTCTCGGAGCCCTCCCGGGGGTCTCCGGTTCGTCCCGGGGGTCCCGGAGCCCTCCCGGGGGTCTCTGGTCGATGCCCGAGCAGGGGGGGTTGTCCCGGTGCGGGGACCGGGGGGGTTGTTTGGGTGTCAGTACCGGGGGTCTCCGGCCCCTCCCGGGGGTCTCCTGTGAATTCCAGGCCCGGGGGGCTCCGGTTCCTCCCAGGAATCTCATTTTTGTCCTGATCCTGGGGGGTCTCCAATCCCGACCTGGGGGTCTCCAGTCCCTCCTGGAGGACTCTGGACCCTTCCCAGGAATCTCCTTCGGTTCCCAATCCCGGGGGTCTCCGATCCCTTCCCGGGGGTCCCCTTCGGTTCCCGAGTCCGGGGGTCTCCGATCCCTTCCTGGGGGTCTCTGATCCCTCCCGGGGGTCTCTGACCCTTCCCAGGAATCCCCTTTGATTCCCAAGTCCGGGGGTCTCCGATCCCTTCCTGGGGGTCTCCGATCCCTTCCTGGGGGTCTCTGACCCTTCCCAGGAATCCCCTTTGATTCCCAAATCCCGGGGATCTCAGACCCGTCCCGGGGGTCTCTGACCCTTCCCAGGAATCCCCTTTGATTCCCAAATCCCGGAGATCTCAGACGCTTCCCGGGAATCTCTGACCCTTCCCAGGAGTTCCCTTCGGTTCCCAATCCCGGGGGTCTCCGATCCCTCCCTGGGGGTCTCCAATCCCTTCTCAGGAATCCCCTTTGATTCCCGATCCCGGGGCTCTCCCCACACCCCGTTCCTTTATGGGATGACGAGCAAACCCCAAACCCCATCTCCACCCCCCCCCCCGGCGCAGCCAGCAGGGAAAATCGGGGAATCCATTGGAAAATCCCGGCGGGACGGAGCAGCAGCTGGGATTCCGCTGCCCTCCGCTCCCTCCCTTCCCGATTTTCCCCTCCCTGGCACATCTGGGCGAGCTCCCAGTTGTGTGTTTTGGCAGCCGGGCCCGTCTGGGAGCGGGAGGGGAACTGTGCAGGGCTTGTTTTGTCTGTCTGACGGCTCCTTCCCGGGGCTCCGGGCCCCTTTTCCCGGGATTCCAGGCAGGGATTCGTCAGGAAAACCCGGGTTTTTTTTGTTTTTTTTGGTTTTTTTTCCCTCCCCCTCCCCTTTTTTTTTCCCGGAAAAATCCCCGTGGGGAATGGCGCCTGACGCCGCTTTTCCCTCTCGTTGGCAGGAGGGAGAAAATGAAAGCCGGCTGCAGCATCGTGGATAAGCCCGAGGGAGGAGGAGGTAAGGAATTCCAGAGGCTTTTCCCGAGGTTTTTTTTTGTTTTTTCTTTTTTTCCCGGGATGGAAAAGCTCTGGGAATGTTCGTCCCCGCCTCTCCCGAAATCTCCGGCCCGTGGGGGGGAGCCGAGGGCGGAGGTGCTGGGTTTGAAATTCAAATTAATCCCTCCTCGGAGATGGGTTTGGGGTGGGTTTGGGGTGGGTTTGGGATGATTCCCTGCCGGGATTTGTCTCCTGGCAGGGGTGTGGGTGGCTCTGGAAAAGGAGGGGATTTTTCCCGAAAAAAAACCCTCAAAAAACCCCAAATCGGGATATTTTTTTTTTTTTTTGCCTGAATTCCATGCCTGGAATTGCTTAATTCCAGGTTGGGGCAGCCTGGGATAGCGGGAAGTGTCCCTGCCCGTGGAACTGGGGTGGGACAGGAAGATCCTTCCCACCCGAACCATTCCATAATTCCACGATTTCGGCCAAATTCCCTCATTTAGGGTTTTTCCAGCTCCAAACGGGAGCGTTTTCCAAGGGTTTGGGGCTTTTTCCTGCTCTGTTTTGCTATTTTTGGGTGGGTTTTTTGGGGGGAATTTTCCAAGGAAAAGGGGCTGAAGAGGAGACCTGGATCTCCCTGCTCCCACGTGGAATATTTAATGGAATTCCAGCTCAGTTTTACCATTTTTTGGTGGTTTTGGGGGAAAATGGGGCTGACAGGAGTCAGAACTGAGCAGCTGGATGGGAAACCTGGATCTCCCTGCTCCCACATGGAATATTTAACGGAATTCCAGCCACCAGTGGCTCGGTTTTACCATTTTTGGCGGGTTTTGGTGGGTTTTTAGTGTTTTTTGGGGTTTTTAGTGGTTTTTGGGGTGGATTTTCCGAGGAGAATGGTCTGAAAAGAGTCAGAACTGAGCAGCTGGATGGCAAACCTGGATCTCCCTGCTCCCACATGGAATATTTGATGGAATTCCAGCCAACAGTGGCTCGGTTTTACCATTTCTGGCAGGTTTTGGTGGGTTTTTTTAGTGTTTTTGGGGGGTTTTTAGTGGTTTTTGGGGGTTTTAGTGTGTTTTGGGGGGGTTTTAGTGGTTTTTTGGGGTGGATTTTCCGAGGAAAACGGTCTGAAAAGAGTCAGAACTGAGCAGCTGGATGGGAAACCTGGATCTCCCTGCTCCCACATGGAATATTTGACGGAATTCCAGCCAACAGTGGCTCGGTTTTACTGGTTTTTGGCAGGTTTTAGTGGTTTTTTTAGTGTTTGGGGGGGGGTTTTAGTGTTTTTGGGGGTTTTTAGTGGTTTTTGGGGGG
Source organism: Lycocorax pyrrhopterus obiensis (assembly GCA_014706295.1). Classification (NCBI taxonomy): domain Eukaryota; kingdom Metazoa; phylum Chordata; class Aves; order Passeriformes; family Paradisaeidae; genus Lycocorax; species Lycocorax pyrrhopterus. The sequence continues at coordinate 1,759,847 of JACSVZ010000033.1, forward strand.
GATTTTCCAAGGAAAATGGTCTGAAAAGAGTCAGAACTGAGCAGCTGGATGGCAACCCTGGATCTCCCTGCTCCCACGTGGAATATTTGACAGAATTCCAGCCAACAGTGGCTCGGTTTTACCATTTTTGGCGGGTTTTGGTGGGTTTTTAGTGTTTTTTGGGGTTTTTAGTGGTTTTTGGGGTGGATTTTCCGAGGAGAATGGTCTGAAAAGAGTCAGAACTGAGCAGCTGGATGGCAACCCTGGATCTCCCTGCTCCCACATGGAATATTTGACAGAATTCCAGCCAACAGTGGCTCGGTTTTACCATTTCTGGCAGGTTTTGGTGGGTTTTTTTAGTGTTTTTGGGGGGTTTTTAGTGGTTTTTGGGGGTTTTTTAGTGGTTTTTGGGGGTTTTAGTGTGTTTTGGGGGGGTTTTAGTGGTTTTTTGGGGTGGATTTTCTGAGGAAAACGGTCTGAAAAGAGTCAGAACTGAGCAGCTGGATGGGAACCCTGGATCTCCCTGCTCCCACATGGAATACTGAAGGGAATTCCACCTCCTGCCCAAACCGCGCCGCCCTCCCGTTACTCCCCGAACAACTTTCCCCCCGTTTTTCCCCCGTTTTCCCCCGTTTTCCCCCATCCCAAGGGTACCATTTCCCGGAGTGGGCGTACAAGACGGAGTCGAGCCCCGGCTCGCGGCAGATCCAGCTGTGGCACTTCATCCTGGAGCTGCTGCAGAAGGAGGAGTTCCGGCACGTCATCGCCTGGCAGCAGGGCGAGTACGGCGAGTTCGTCATCAAGGACCCCGACGAGGTGGCCCGGCTGTGGGGCCGCCGCAAGTGCAAGCCCCAGATGAACTACGACAAGCTCAGCCGCGCCCTCAGGTCGGTGGGAGCGGCCTTTTCCTGCTTTTTGGGGTTTTTTTTTTTGGGGAGTTTCCCCCAAAGCCGGGGTGTTGGGGTGGTGTCGTGTGGTCCCGTGGGGGAAGTTTGGAGGGAGGGTGGAAAGGGGTGGGGTTGGATGGGATTTGGGGATGTTCCCATCCCAAACCGTTCCAGGGTTCCCTGGGCTGGCCCAGATGGGATTTTAGGGATAAATTCGGGACCCTGGCCCAGGTTATCCCGTGGGTTCCCCATCCTTGGGAGTGGTGGAGCCACCTGGGATGGTGGGATTGGGGTGGGATTGGATGGGATTTAGGGATCTTTTGCATCCCAAACCGCTCCAGGATTCCCCAGGCTGGCTCAGACAGGATTTTAGGGATAAATTCCCTGCTTTGAGGGATCCTGGCCCAGGTTATTCCATGGATTTCCCATCCCTGGGAGTGTCCCAGGAGCATCCTGGGATATCAGGAATGTCCCTGCCTTTGGATATTTGGGATCTTTTCCATCCCAAACCATTCCAGGATTCCCTGGGCTGGCTCAGACAGGATTTTAGGGATAAATTCCCTGCTTTGAGGGATCCTGGCCCAGGTTATTCCATGGATTTCCCATCCCTGCGGGGACCTGGACAGTGGGAGCCGTCCCTGCCCATGGAATTGGGGTGGGATTGGATGGGATTTAGGGATCTTCCCATCCCAAACCACTCCAGGATTCCCTGGGCTGGCCCAGGTGGGATTTTAGGGATAAATTCGGGACGCTGGCCCAGGGAATTCCATGGATTCCCCATCCCAGCCCCTCGGAGCTCTCCCAGTTTTTCCAGGAGCGGCCGATTCCCGAATCCCTGGCGGGGTCAGGGCTTTATCAGTGCCCAGCCCGGACTCCCGCCCTCTGATATCCCTGGGTGGAGCTGCCCAGGGCAAACACCGGGAATTCCAGCCGGGAACAGGAAGGAAAAATGGGAATCTGGAGCGCTGGGAGTGGGGATTTCTGGGGCCGGGGTGGGGTTTTTAGGGATTTTTGGGTCCTTTTTGGGATTGGTTGGGGTTGGAGGGAGGGGGGTTTGGGTGGATCAGGGAGTGGGAAGGAGGAGGGAATTCAGGAATCCATGGAAATAGCTCAAATATCCATGGAAATCTCTCCTAAATCCATAGAAATATCTCCAGTATCCGTAAAAATTCCTCACCTGAGGGGAGAATCCCATCAATCCGTGGAAATATCTGGAATATCCACGCAGGTCTCTCCTATATCCATGGAAATATCCCCAATATCCATGGAAATCTTTTAAATATCCATGGGAGTAACTGCAATATCCATGGAAATCTCTGAAATATCCACAGAAATATCCCCGGTATCCACAAAAATCTCTCGTCTGAGGGGGAGCCTCATCAATCCATGGAAATACCTGAAATATCCATGGAAATATTTCAGATATCCACACGAATCTCTCATCAATCCATGGAAATCTCTCCAGTATCCACGGAAATATCCTCAAAATCCGCACGAATCTCTCACCCGAGAGGGGATCCCATAAATCCCTCAAATTCCCACCCAAAATCCCTCAAATTCCCACCCAAAATCCCTCAAATTCCCACTTCCCGATCCACTGAGGTGTTCAGGGAGGAAATCGTGGAATATCCTGAGCTGGGAAAGGGGAAATCCAAGTCCAGGCCTTGCATCCCAAAAATTCCAGCGTGTCCCTGGGAGCCTTTTCCAAAGTCTCTGGGCTGTCAGGACACAAAAAAAATGTGGATTCCCCATCCCTGGAAGTGTCCGAGGCCAGCCTGGAGCAGCCTGGGATGGCGGGAATGTCCCTGCCCGTGGATTTTTAAGGAAGTTTAAGCTCCTTCCATCCCAAAGCCGTTCCAGAATTCCGTGTTCAGCAGGACGTTGGGACGGAATCCCTCAGGAATTCGGAAGGAATTGTGGATTTCGGAGTGCTCTGATCCGTTATTTGAGCTCCTTTCGTCCCAAAACCGTTCCGGAATTCCACATTCTGGTTCAAACGGGACACTGGGACGGAATCCTTCAGGAATTCGGAAGGAGTTGTGCGTTTCGGGGTGCTCTGATCCAGCTTTTTCCCATTTTTCCTTTTTTTTCCCCTAATTCCCAGATATTACTACAACAAGAGGATCCTGCACAAGACCAAGGGCAAAAGATTCACCTACAAATTCAACTTCAACAAGCTGGTGATGCCCAACTACCCCTTCATCAACATCCGGCCCAACGGTGAGCCCGGCAACTCGGGAATTCGGGAATTCCAGGCGGGAATGTGGGGGAAAAGAACCCGGGAACGACCCCCACGGGCTCTGCGCGCCCTGGAGAACCCCGGGAGCGAATCCCAGGAGAAAATCCTGGGAGCGAATCCTGAGCAAATCCTGGGAGCGAATCCCAGGAGAAAATCCCGGGAGCGAATCCCGGGAGCAAATCGTGGGAGCAAATCGTGGGAGAAAATCCCGGGAGCAAATCCTGAGCAAATCCCGGGAGCAAATCCCGGGAGCGAATCCCAGGAGCGAATCCCAGGAGCGAATCCCGGGAGCAAATCCTGGGAGCAAATTCCGGGAGCAAATCCTGGGAGCAAATCCTGAGCGAATCCCAGGAGCAAATCCCAGGAGCAAATCCCGGGAGCGAATCGTGGGAGCAAATTCCGGGAGCGAATCCCAGGAGAAAATCCCGGGAGCGAACCCCGGGAGTGAACCCTGAGCAAACTCCGGGAGCAAATCCCAGGACAAAATCCCGGGAGCAAATCCCAGGACAAAATCCCGGGAGCGAATCCCGGCTGCTGCGGGGGACGCGGGCGGGGATCCGGGCTCGTCGCTGCCTCGGGATCGTTGGGATTGTGGGATAAGAGGATCAGCGGCCTCGGGATGCAATCCCGGGGCTCCGGGTGAGCTCACAGAGGTGGCCGGAGCTGCAGGGGTAGAAAAATCCGTGGATTTTCTCTTTTCCCGCTCATTTTAAGCCGAAAAAGGGGGATTTTTAACCCATCCCTGCCCGGTGGCGTGAGGGATTCCGTAGGGATCGCAGCATTCCCGGGGGAAAATGGGAATTCCTTGGGTTTGGGCTGAAATCACAGGTTTTTCCCCTGGAGGAGACGGTCAGGATAATGAGGAAAAGTTTGGGAATGGAGCAGAAATGTCCCTTTTTTGCCCTAAAAGGCTTTTCCCAGGTTTATCCCGGGGTCAGCAGCGGTTTCCTGGGGAAAGGGCCTTCCCAAGGTGATTTTTGGTGGAATTAAGTCCCCTGAGAGCCAAATTCCTGCAGCTGGGGGAGTGTCCCGATCCGTGCAAGGTGCGAAAATGAATCCATGAAAAGAGAAAACCCCTCTGGAAGTTGTGACACCCGAAAATTCCAAACTTTTCTCCACAAAAAATATCTCAATTTAGAGGAGCCCGGCCTGGCACGAGCTGCTGCAGGGGAAAGCTTGGAAAGCCAATCCAGCAGGGAAAACTGTAGGAAAAGTAGGGAAATTGGTGATTATTGAATCCATAAAGATAAAAAAATCCCCTCTGGAAGCCGTTATTCCCAAAAATTCCAAACTTTTCTCCTCAAAAAAAATCCCGGTTTGGAGGATCCTGATCCAGCTTCCAGGGAGAAACATGGAACACCAATCCAGCAGGGAAAAAGCAGGGGAAAATCAGGAAAAGTAGGGAAATCTGTGATTACAGAATTCATAAAAATAGAAAACCCCTCTGGAAGCTGTTATTCCCAAAAATTCCAAACTTTTCTCCTCAAAACAATCCGGGTTTGGAGGATCCCGATCCAGCTTCCAGAGGAAAGCCTGGAACATGAATCCAGCAGGGAAAAAAGCAGGGAAAATAGGGACGGAAGCAGGAAAACCAGGTTGTGCGTGGGGAAAAAAGGGATTTTTCCAGGCTGGAGCCTCCGTCCCTCCCCTCCCTCAGGGAGCCCCGGCCGAGGTTTTGTTTTCCCGAGGCTCCGGGAAGGCCAAAAACGAGGGGGGGAAAAAAATTCCTCAAGGTGTTGTTGGTGCTTCACCCGCGCGGGCCCCGCTGGGTTCGGGGTTCGGGGTTTGGTTGGTTTTTGGTTTTTTTGGGAGAAGGGAATGTCTTTTCCGAGCCAAGGAACGGGGGTGGGAAGATGTGTCTGGAGCTGCTCGGTGTAAATCCGTAATTAACGCGGAGCAAACGAGTCCGGGCAGTTCCCGGCTCCCTTTGCCTGCTCCGGCCGCTCCCTCCTGTCCCTGGGGCAAAACAAAACAAAACAAAAAACCCCGAATTTGGGAGAACTTGGAATGCTCTTGGTTAATCCCGACCCTTCTCTTTCCCGCTGGGGTGGGGGTTGGGATGTCAGACCTGGAATTGGGGTTTTTTCGCCAGGATTTTCCTCCCCCCCCCCACCCCAAAAATGGAGGTTTTTTGGTGGGAAAAGGGGATCCAGGAGGTGGAAACGGGAGAATTTTCCTCAAAATGGCTCCGTAGGCTCTGGAAAAGGAGCTGGAAGCAGCACAGGAGAGGTTTTTTTCCCCAAAAAATAGCTCAGATCTGGGATTTTCAGCCAGCCAGGAGAGCTCGAGGATTCCCAGGATTGCCCGAGGGACGGGGTGGGATTTTGGGATGCCCTGTGCAGGGCCTGCAGTTGGAATGTTCTTATGGATATTTAAGAGATTTCTAAGGATATTGGAGAGATTTCCATGGATTGATGAAATCTCCCCTCAGATCAGAGATTTGTGTGGATATTGAGGATATTTCCATGGATATTGGAGATATTTCCATGGATATTGGAGATATTTCCGTGGATATAACAGATTCCCCCTCAGATCAGAGATTTGTGTGGATATTGAGGATATTTCCATGGATATTGGAGATATTTCCATGGATATTGGAGATATTTCCGTGGATATAACAGATTCCCCCTCAGATCAGAGATTTGTGTGGATATTGAGGATATTTCCACGGATATTGGAGATATTTCCATGGATCTTGGGGAGATTTCCATGGATTGGTGGGATCCTCCCTCAGATCAGAGATTTGTGTGGATTTTGAGGATATTTCCATGGATATTGGAGATATTTCCATGGATATTGGAGATATTTCCATGGATATTGGAGGTGTTTCCACGGATATAAGAGATTCCCTGTCAGATCAGAGATTTGTGTGGATTTGGGGATATTTCCATGGATATATGAGGTTTTTCCATGGATATTTGAGATATTTCCATGGATCTTGGGGAGATTTCCATGGATTGATGAGATTCCCCCTCAGATAAGAGATTTGTGTGGATATTGAGGATATTTCCACAGATATTTGAGATATTTCCATGGATCTTGGGGAGATTTCCATGGATTGATGAGATTCCTCCTCAGATAAGAGATTTCCATGGATATTCACTGTATTTCCATGAATACTCGCGGTATTTCCATGGATATTCCCCGTATTTCCATGGATTTTGACGAGCTGTTCCCACAGGCCGCTCAGCTCCATCTCGCAGCCCCCAATCCCTGAACTCCCCCATCCCACCACCACCGTTCCCTCACTTTTCCCCCCCGTTTTCCCAGGCGTGGTCCCCCAGAGCGCTCCGCCCGTCCCCACCGCCTCCTCCCGCTTCCACTTCCCGCCGCTGGATCCGCACTCTCCCACCGACGATTCCCAGCCCGCCGCGCGCTTCCCGCCGGGATCGCTGCTGCCGTCGCACCCCGAGGCTCTGGGGGACGCCGAGAGGAAAGCGGAGCCGGCCGAGCTGGAGGAGCCCCCCTCGGATTGGCGCCGGGAGCTGCTGGCCCCGTCCCACGCCTCCGGCAGCGCCGCGGCGCAGAAGCGCAAGCCCGACGTGGTTCTGCCGCTGTTTTCCAGGCCGGGCATTTTCCCGGATCACCCCCACAGCCCGTTCGCGGTGTCGCCGCTGCCGGGGCGCCCCGGGATGCTCAACGTTCCCATTTCTCCCGCCCTGTCCCTGACTCCCACGCTGTTCTCCTACAGCCCTTCCCCGGGGCTCAGCCCCTTCGCCGGGAGCAGCTGCTTTTCCTTCAACCCCGAGGAGATGAAGCACTACCTGCATTCCCAAGCCTGCTCCGTCTTCAACTACCACCTGAGCCCCCGGACTTTCCCGCGGTACCCCCTCGTGGTCCCCCCTCTCCAATGCCAGGTGCCTCTGGAAGAGCAGCCGCAATTCCCGATCAAGCTCCAGCCTCCTCCGGCCGGCCGGAAAAACCGGGAGAGGATGGAAAGCCCCGAGGAGGCGGCGGCCGGAGCGGCGACCCCGCAGCTTCCCAACCCTCCGGCCAGGGTGAAAGTGGAGCCGGCCGTGGAAAAAGAGGAGGAGGAGGCTCTGGAAAAGCGGGACGAGGCGGGAGAAGAGGAGGAGAAGCTGCCGGTGTTCGCCCGCCCGGCGGCTCCGGCCTGGATCCCGATTCCCGCCCATCCCGGCTCGTCCGGCGAGGAGGCGGCGGAAAGCGGCGCGGAAAAGCCATCCCGGGATTCCTGCGGAGAGCCGGGGAGCCAGGAGAAGAGGGAGGACGCCCTGATGCCCCCCAAGCTGCGGCTGAAGCGCCGCTGGAACGGGGATTCCCGGCAGGAGATTCCCGAGGGAATTCCCAACGGGATCTGGCACCTGCCCAAGGCCGTGGCCACCGCCTCCGACACCTAATCCCGGCTGGAAAAACCTTGGAAAACATCCATAAAAATCCGTGTATTTATGTAGCAAGGTTGCAGAGCAGTTTGGGAGAAGGGCGGGGGGGGGGTGGGGTAGGTTTGGGAATTTTTAGGGAATTTTAGGGGTGGGAAAAGGGAGGGGAGGGGGGGGAGCGTTGGGATTTGTGTTCTTTGTTTTCGTTGTTGACTTGCAGGTGAGACGCCGGAATTCCCGCTGGGTTTTCCCGGGAAAAGCCGGCTCAGCTTCAGGACTCCAGCGGGGCCGGGATGGAGGAATTCCAGGCGCAGCCTCGGGGTTGTTCCCGCTGTTTTTGGATCGACGGGAATCTCCGAATCCGGGCCTTTTTTTGGGGTTTTTTTTCCTTTACGGATGCGAGGTTTTCCTGGCCATCCAGGAGCTGGTTTTGGGGGGTTTTTTTTTTTTTGGGAAAAGGGAGCTCGGGAATTTTGCACTGTCCGTGGAGCAGGGGAAAGGATTCAGGAAGACTCGGAAAATCGGGATGGAGGCCGCGTTCCCGGCGGATTTCCGGGAAGGAAAACCCTGGAAAAATTTCCCTTTTCCCGCCTTTTTTTTTTTTGTTTTTTCTTCTCTCTCGCAGAAGCCATGAGCAAAACTCTCCAAACTTTTCAGGGAACGGGAACGGGATAACACAGAATTAACCGGATGCCTTTAATCCTAACGCATTAAAATGTTCTATTTTTGGGTGGTTTTTTTTTTTTGGTTTTTTTTTTTTTTTTGCCCCGGAGCGGGAATTTCTCCCTCTCCGGAATCCGTGTGGGTGGAGTTGGGAATGCTTGGAAGGAAGACTGGACGCTGGAATGATTGTGGTGAGTCCCGGGAGCGGGAATGCCGGAATTCCCGCTGAGATTCCCGATGTTTGGATCCCCCCCCCCGTCCTTTGACTCATGCCTTAAACCACGTGGACTTTTGCTGGGAATTTCTCCCGGGAACGCTGGGATTCTGCGGATCCTTCCGGATGCTTCCCGGGTTTTTTTGGGGGGGGGAAAAGTCCCGGATCTCCCGCTGTTTCCGTGCTGTAAATCCGCTCTTTCCCTACGCAGCAGAATTCCGTAGGCTCCGGATTGTGCTCCCAGCGGGATAAATCCTCGGAAAACGCAGGGACGGAGCCGAAGATTCCCAAGGATTCGCTCTCGGAGCACAGATTTTGGGAATTCTGGGGGCAGGAAGTGGCGGGGGGGCGGGGGAAGAATTCCCTGCCGGAACGAGCCGGGAGCGATTCCCGGGTTCCCAGCCCGGCCGGGCTCGGGATTCTTGGAATGTGGAGTTAAAAATTGGGGTGAGAAACCCCTGGATCATCCCAAAAAAAGCAAAACGAACCCCGGAGAGGGCGCAAGGATGAACTCAGGAATTACACGAGGAGGCCTTTCCCGAAATTCCCGCCGCCGATCCCAAATCCAAGTGCCGGAGCCGTCGGGAAAAGGGGGAAGGGGGGGAAATCCTGGATTTTTCCCTCCTCACCCCCAGCTTTGGATTTGAAATCCCACAAAAAAAAAAAAAAAAAAAAGAAGTTGGAATCGTTGTGGCTTTAAAGAAGGATTTTTGGGATGGGGGGTTTTTGGGAAGGGTGGGAATGTTGGTTTTTCCACAGCCATTGCACTGCAAAAAAAAAAAATTTAAAAAAAGAATAAAAAACTGGGAGAGTTCAGGGAATTCCGGACTCAGGACGACGGATCCGGCGCCTCGGGAATCCCAGATTTCCCAACGGAGCCCGGGAGGAAGAGGAAGGAAAAAAAGAAGCAGGAAGAGGAAGGAAAAAAAAAAAGCAGGAAGAGGATAAAAAACGTTTAAAAAAAAAAAATTTCAGATTTAAAGGAAAAAAAAAATTTAAGGAAAAATGTTAAAAATTATAAAATTTTAAGGAAAAAATTCCTAAAGTTCCAATGTGCCAAACTATTTAATAATAAAAAACAACAACAAAGCCCTCGGGAAGTTGGGAATGGTTGGAATTCTCTCCTGGATGAATCGAACCCGGAGCATGATCCCGTTTTTTTCCAGCAGTTTTTTGGTTTTTGGTTGGTTTTTTTTTTTTCATTTCGCTTCTTTTTCGTAGCAAATCCGTAGGAAAAATGTAAAAAAAACAAAAAACAAAACAAAAAAAAAAAAGACTTTTTGATGGGACAACCCCAGGGAGAATTTTTTGGGGGAATTTCCCATTGGGAGGAGGAAAAGGAGGAAAAAATCCAACAGCATTAATGGGGTTGTCCCAGGATTTTTTATTTATTCCATAATTATGTTGGTTTTTTTTTTTATTTTAAGCTGTTTTTCCGTTGGTTTCTCTCTCTCTTCTTTTTCTTTGCATCCTGGTGGGATTGAAAAAAAAAACCCAGGAATTTTCTCTCGGTTGGAATCATCAAATTCACGGAAAAACTTTGATTTTTTAGCGCTTTTTCAAGAGATATTTACTGCTAGCAGGGTTTTGGGTTTTTTGGGAGGGAAAAAAAAAATCCTTTTTGAGGGATTTTGATTTTCCTGGTGCGAATCTCGCAGGAATCCATCGGGAAAAAAAAAAAACCTATGGAATTTGGGATTGGGAGTGTGTCTTTGTACATACGGTGTAAAGTAGAGGAGAAAAAAAATAACAAAAAAAAAAAAATCCAAATTTTGTGCCTTTAGAAAATTCCGATTTCTATAAATTCCAAGGAAAAAGGGTTGCATATATATATTATATATATATATGATGGAATGTTAGAGAAATATATGTATAATATACATATTTTTTTCCAGAGGTATCCCATAGCTCCGTATTTTGTTATGGAAGTTGAGAAAAAAAAAAACACGGAAAAAAAAAAAAAAGAGGAAAAAAAAAAGGATGAAAAATAAAAAGTATTTTACCTCAAATTGAAAACGTTAAATAAAAACCTTTTAACAGACAGGTGCCGCTGGTTTTTATGGAATTCGATTGGTTTTCCCGAGGTTTTTGTGGAGTTTGGGAGGCGGGAGGAGCCGAAGTTTTGGAGAGGAGCATCCAGGAATTCCCTGGGCTGCCCTGGATCCCAAAAATTCCCAAGGTTCTGCTGGTTCTTGGGGGGTTTTGTTTGTTTGGGGTTTTCCAAGGGTTTCCCAAAGTTTGGGATCCAGGAGGCTCCAAAATTTTGGAGAGGAGAACCCAAAATGTCCCTGTTCTGCTCCAGATCCCAAAAATCCCAGTGATCCCAAAAATCCCGGTGTTCCCAAAACCCTGGTGGTTCCACCTTAAGGGTGTTTGTTTGTTTGGGGTTTTCCCAAGGTTTTCATGGAGTTTAGGAGATGGGAGGATCCAAAGTGTTGGGAAGGAGCAGCCAGGAATTCTCTGGATCCCAAAAACTCTGGTGTTCCCACGGCTCTGGCTCCAAAAATTCCCGGTGTTCCCAAAGCCCCGGTGGTTCTGCCTTTGGGGTTTTGTTTGTTTGGGGTTTTCCCGAAGTTTGGGATCCAGGGTGGGCTCCAAATGAGCCAGGATGGGAAAATCCTCCGGAATTCCCGGACAGCAGCAGGGCAGGGGCTGGAGCCGGGGCCTGTGGGCAGCGAGGGGTGGGCACGGGATGGGATTGGATTGGGATTGGGATTGGGATTGGGATTGGGATGGACATTCCGGCCTGGATGCGGCCGTTCCAGGGGTGGAAGTGGCCGTGTCCATCCCAGGGTGGGGTTTGGGGTTTGGGGTTTGGGGTTGGGGGGATGGGATGGAGCGGCAGCCGCTCGCTTCCTCATTCCCAGCGATTCCCAGAAAACGGTTCATTTTCATTTTTGCTTTTCCATGTTTCCCACGCTGAGAATCCTCCGGGATGGGGCGAGGAGGGGGGGGCGGTTTTGGCCTCTCCTCGTGGGGACCGAGGGGGGCGAAGTTTGGGGGGTCCTCGGGGGGATTTCGGGGGTGGCAGCACCTAATCCTGCTGTCCCCGTGGGTGTCCCCATGTTCCCCCCACATCCACGCTGTCCCCATGGGTGTCCCCCACACCCCGAGGTCACCGTGTCCCCTCAAACCCACACTGTCCCCGCTGTCCCCCACATTCCCAGGACACCACGTCCCCCTCAAACCCACACTGTCCCCGGTGTCCCCTGCACCTCGAGGTCACTCTGTGTCCCCTCACACCCCCAAACCCACACTGTCTCCGGTGTCCCCCGCACCCCAAGGTCACTCTGTGTCCCCCCGAAATCCACACAGTCTCCGGTGTCCCCCCTCAAATCCACACTGTCCCCGCTGTCCCCCACACCAAGAGATCACCGTGTCTCCCCCGACACCCGCACTGTTCCCGGTGTCTCCCACACCTCAAACCCACACTGTCCCCGCTGTCCCCCGCACCCCGAGGTCACCCTGTGTCCCCTCACACCCCAAACCCACACTGTCCCCGGTGTCCCTCACACCCCGAACCCCCCGCGTCCCCGCTCCCCCCTCGCTGTCCCCGCCGTCCCCCCGCCCCCGCGGGCGCTGCCCCGCCGTGCCCGGCCAGGGGGGCCGGGCGAGCCCGGGGATTGGGAGCGGCCTCCAGGCCTCTCCCTCGGCCCGGCCCCCAGCGCGGGCGGGGGAACCTCTCCCCCCACAGCCGGGCCGCCACCGAACCGGAGCTTTGGGGGGTCGGGGGGCCGGGGGGGGTCGGTCGGGGCCCCCCGAGGCCGCCGGGGCCGCCGGGGCCGGGGATGGTGGCGGGGGCGGCCGGAGCGGGGCGGCGGCTCCGGGCGCCCTGACAGAGCCGGCACCATGAGCGTGAGGCCTCCGCAGGCCCCGGACAGGTACGGGCGTGAGGGGAGACCCCCGGAATGGGGACGGGGAGAGCGGCTTCGGGGGCACTTTAGGGGGGAAAGGGGAAGGGGAAGGGGTTTGGCTCGGGGTGGAGCCCCCGCCCCGTTTCTGGAGGGGAGGGGGGCGGCGGTTTGGGGTGAAAGTCTGGGATTTTGGGGTCTGGGGGTTCAGGGAGGGGGCTCAGCCCGGCCCGGAGCCCTCACCGCATTCCTCAGGGGGAAACCGGCGGTTTGGGGTGAAATGCTGAGATTTTGGGGGTTTGGGGCTTGGGGGAACGGGCTCAGCTCGCCCTGGATCCCACACCCCATCCCTGCAGTGATTTGGGGGGAAACCCTGCGATTTTGGGGCTCTGGGGGCTCTGGGAGGGGGCTCAGCCCGGTCTGGAGCTCTCACCCCGTTCCGTGGGGGAAAAACGATGATTTGGGATAAAACTCCGGGATTTCGGGGATTTGGAGTCTCACGGAGGGGGCTCGGCTCCTTCTGGACCCCCCCACCCCATCCCTGCAGCGTTTGGGATAAAATCCTGGGATTTTGGGAGTTCCGGGGAGCTCAGCCCGCCCTGGACCCTCCCACGCCATCCCTGCGGCGTTTTGGGATAAAATCCTGGGATTTTGGGAATGGGGAGGGCTCAGCCCATCCCATATTTCCATAAATCCCTCGGGGGAGCAGCGTTTTGGGGTAAAATTCCAGGATTTTGGGAGCGGGGGGGGGATATCCCAAATCGTTCTGATTTTTGGGATATTTCTGGTGGCTTTCACTGGGAATTGTCTTTTTCCCGGTTTATTTTGCTCCATTTTAAAGCAAATTCGGGAATTCTGTCTGGGATAAACCCTTGGAAAATCCCGATTTTGGGAGGGGGGGGGGGATGTTTCAGGAATTTTGTCTGGGATAAACCCCTGGAAAATCCCGTTTGTTTTGGGGGTGAATTTGGGAATTCTGTCTGGGATAAACCCTTGGAAAACCCTGAGGGGTTTTTCTGGGATAAATTTAGGAATTTGGCTGAGGATTCATGGATTGGGATCCCTGCTCCAGCCACTGCATCTTTCCCACAGGGATTTGGGTGGAAAACAAGGGATTTTGGGCCTGGAAAAAGCCGATCCCGGGAATTTCGGGATGGCTGCGGCGCCACTTTTTCTGGGAACATCCCTGCTTGGAATCTTGTCCTTTTCCGGGGTTTTTTTTCCCCAGTTTGGGGTTAAAAGCGTGTTTGGGGTGGGCTGGGCTGGATCCCGCTTTTCCTCCATGGAATTTAACGGGAAAGCCGGGATTTGGGGTGGTCCCAGCCGCCCCCTCCGGAGCGGGAATTCCGGAGCTGTTGGATTTCATTCCCGATCCCAATCCCAGCTGGAAAAGGGGGAAAAGGATCGGGATCAGGCCCGGAATTCCGAGCCTGGAATCCCTCTGGGGACCTGGATCCGCCTCGGGAATGATTCGGGAATGATTCAACATTAAAAAACGCTGAATTCCAGGGAAAAAAAATGGGATCTTTTTCCCACCAAATTCCGGGGTTTTTTCCGCTCCGGCAGCTCCTGCTTTTTCCAGCGCTGGGAGGAGCAGAAATCCAGGGATTCCCAATCCACAGGGAGAGGGAAACCAGTACAAACCAGTCCGGATCCTCGGCTGGACTGGGGGATCCGGAAGGAGCCGGGAGTCGCCTCGGGAATGGGATTTTCCATGGACTTGGGGGCTGCTCTGGGTTTTATTTTCCCAAGGTTTTTATGGGAAAAGGAGCTGCCGGGGAGAGAATTCCCAGGGAATTGTGGAACCCTGGGAATGCTGGATGGGGCTGGGATAGGGGGAAAAGGTCCCTGGAATGGGATTTCCATCCCAAATTATTCCTTGGGCTGGGTTGGATGGGATTTTAGGGATAAATGCTGGATCCAGGTTATTCCGTGGATTCCCCATCCCTGGGATAGTGGGAATGTCTCTGGGATTGGATTTTTAGGGATCTTTGGGATTTTTTGGGGAACTTTAAGGATTTTTTCCATCCCAAACCACTCCAGGATTGCCTGGGCTGGTTCATTTGGGATTTCAGGGATAAATCCTGGATCCTGGCCCGGGTTATTCCATGGATTCCCCATCCCTGGGAGTGCCCAATTCCAGCTGGGATCCATCCGGGACAGGGAGAAGTGTCCCTGCCTCATCCCAGGGACTCCCAGCAGTCCCAGAGAATCCCAAAGAATCCCAGGGAATCCCAAGGATTCCCTTTCCCAGGCGTGGCTCTGATGGAGGGGAAAAGGTCGGGAAAGGGAGAAAAGGATCCCCCCGGGACAGGGAATTCCCTGGATCCGGCATTCCCGGCCAAACCAGCTCGGCCGCTTCCCGCTTTTCCAGGAGTGCCTTCCCGTTAATCATTACCCCGCTGGGAAGTCCTGGAGCTGGGATCCGGAGCTGCTTCCTGGACAATTCCCGTGGAGAATTCCCGAAAAAAAACCGGGATGGGAACGGCGTTCTCCAGGCTGGGAAAAAATTCCCGTTTTCCAGCGTTTGGGATCGCTCCAGGCGGTGTCATCCCATGGGGATCCCTTCCCGTCTCTTCCCGCCCCAGGACTGGAATTCCCAGCTGGAAAATCCCATGGAAAACCTGGGATAAACCAGGGCTTAAAGGCAGGAAAACCGGGAAAAATCCCGTTTTCCAACATTCCTGACCACTGGGTTCCCGATCCCGGCACGGGGAATTCCCTCCACGCCGTGGTTTTCCCAGGAAAAGTGGAATTCCAGGGGCAGCTTGGGAAAAATTCCTGAGTTTTTATGGAGCAGGACGTCGGGAATGCTGCGGGATGATGACGCAATTCCCGGCTTTTCCCTGAATCCCAAAACCATTCCAAGCTTTTCCCAATCCCCCATTTCCATCTTTTTTTTGGGGATCTGATCCCGCTGGGAATCTCCCACGGGAAATCCGGGGTCTCCGAGGAGCCGTGATTCCCAAAATCCCACAAATTTTTATGGAAACAACTCGAAATTCCCGAGTCCTTTTCCCACAGGGAATGCTCAGAAAATCGGGAATGTGGGAACAGCTTCGATTCCCGAATTAATCGAAACTCCGGATCTCAGGGAATTTTTTTTCCCTCACATTCCAGCGGCGGCCGCGGAGTTCTGGGAGGAATTCCGGGAGTTTGGATCTCGCTGGAATTTCTCCTCGGATTTGCAACATGAGGTTCCCTCCCTGCCGGGGGCTGCGGCTCCGCTGCTTTCCCTGGAAAAACACCAGGAAAAACCTTGGGAAGAGGGGGGAAAAATGGGATTTTTCCATCTTTTTATCCTGCTTTAAACCACATTTTTCCCGGGTTTCCGTGGGATTTTCCGGCTGGGAATTGCAGACGTGTTTTGGGGAAGGAAGGCAGTGGTCGGAAATGTTGGGAAAGGGGATTTTTCCCGGTTTTTTCCTGCCTTTAAACCCTGGGTTATCCCAGATTTTGGTGGGATTTTCCAGCTGGGAATTCCGAACCTGTTGTGGGAAGAGATGGGAAGGAACCCAGTGGTCAGAAATGTTGGAAAATTGGATTTCTCCCAGTTTTCCTTGCTTTAAACCCGTTTATCCCAGGTTTCCGTGGGGTTTTCCAGCTGGGAGTCCCAGAGCTTTGGGAAGTTTTGGGAAGGAGCTGGGATGGGCTGGCGCAGGAGGGTTCGGATTCCTCCCCTTCCCCCTCTCGGGATGGACGGAAAACGATCCCGGAGTTCCTCTGGAGCGGCTCCAGCCCCGGGATGTGCAGATTCCAGGGATTTCCTCCCACATCCCGGTGGGAACGGGGTGTCCATCCCTTGGGAACGAGCTCGGAGCTGCTCCACTCCCTGGGATGGTGCCAGGGGGGAAAAATGGGAAAAACATGGGGGAAATCCCCATTTTCCGAGGTTTGGGATCGCTCCAGGCGGTGCCAGCCCATCCCAGTTCCTTCCCAAAACAGGGTTGGAATTCCCAGCTGGAAAATCCCACGGAAACCCGGGAAACAGATCCATTTCCCTGGGAATCCCCAAAATCCAGGATTTTTGGGAGCAGGAATTTTGGGAGCTGCAGGACGAGGCCTCAGGGCTGCGATTTTGGGGCAGTTTTTGTAAAATTTGCCCATTTCCAGCTCGAATTTTTTTGGGAATTTCGCATTTCTGGGAGTTGGGAAGCGGGGAAATGGGGTGGGATCGCTCCGGAGCCGCCTCTGGAATGGGAATTGTGGGAATTGCCGTGGCTTGGCCGCCCCTGAGGCAATTAAGGAGCTTTAATTAATCCCAATTAAACGACTTTTTTATAGCCTCGTTAAGCCCCGGCTGCCTCCAGAGGGGCCAGAAAAGCCTCTGGATACCCTTGGATCACCCCTGGGTGGGATTTTGGGATTCCTGGAACTGTGGTTTTTTAAGGAAAAACATCCCGGGAATGCTGTAAATCCTGAAATTCGGGGATTTTTGGGAAAAAAAAGCGGATTTTTCCGTGCATAACAAGGGCTGACCCAGGGTTGTCCGTGGGATAATCCCGAGGGTTAATCCCGATCTCCCTCGGGGCAGGGATTGGCCGGGAACGTCCAGGGCAGTGTCCAGGTCTGGGGCCGCCGGTGGGAAAAGGGGATGGGAAGTGGGAAGGGAGCTGGGAATGGGGCTGGAAAAGGGAATGGAGAATCCTGAGGGAGCTGGGGGGGCTCATCCTGGAGAAAAGGGGGATTCAGGGGGGAATTCAGGTGATTCCAGGCGGGATTTGGGATCTGATCCCAGGGAACGGGGACAGGACAAGAGGGAACAGCCTCGAGCTGTGCCAGGGTTGGAAATTTAGGGAAAAATCCCAGGATTTAGGGCAAAAATCTCAGGATTTAGGGGAAAAGGAGTTCCTGGAGATTCCTCTGGATGACCAAGTGAGGATCGGTCCCAGCTCGGCCTCGCCCCTCCATGGATTGGGATTTTCCAGAGTGGCCGGAGAGCGTGTCCGGCTGTCCTGGCAGCGCCCAGGGGTGGTCTCCGGCCATCCCTGTCCATGCCCGAATTCCCAATTCCCGTTCCCCATCCCAGGCTGAGCAGCCTCTCCTCGTCCCTGGGCGATTCCCCCTCGGAGCGAAGGTCCCCCGGCCACACCCGGCAGCCCTCGGACGCCTCCGAGTCCACAGGTGGGAATTCCGGGAATGTCCACTCGGGGGTCAGCCGGGGCCGGGGGGGTGTTCCAGCTCTCCCCGCGCTCCTGGAATGTTGGGATTTGGGATCTCAGCGGGGATGTCCCAAAAGGGTGGGCGATGACCGTGAGAGGTGATGAGTGGCCACAGGAGCTGGTGGCCAAGGATGGACAGTGACCCCAAGGCCTTGCAGCCCCTCAGACTGGGGAGGGTCCCAGGAGCCAAACCCGGACTCCAGAGCCTCATTCCCTCCTCTTCCTCCTTCTCTTCCTCCTGTCCCTCTGTCCCTCTGTCCCTCTGTCCCTGTACCTCTGTCCCTGTGTCCCCGCCGCCATCCCCAGGGCTGGTGCAGCGCTGTGTGGTCATCCAGCGGGACCAGCATGGCTTCGGCTTCACCGTCAGCGGCGACCGCGTCGTCCTCGTGCAGTCCGTGCGGCCAGGTGGGAGTGACCGCGGCCGGACACGGCCGGACACAGGGCTGGACAGGCTGGACACGGGGCCGGACAATCCCCAGGGATCCCCTCAGCCGTCCCCAGCCTCAGCCCCAGGGGGAGAAAATGGCAGGAAACCGTGAGGGGAAAAATGGCGGGAAAATGTGAGGGGAAAAATGGCGGGAAAATGTGAGGGGAAAAAGTAGGGAAAATGTGAGGGAAAAAGTAGGGAAAATGGAGAAACTGTGGAGAAACTGTGGGAAAACTGTGGGAAAACTGTGGGGAAAATGGGAAATGTGGGGAAAATGTGGGAGAAATGTGGGGAAAATGTGGGGGAAAGGGTGGGAAAATGTCGAGAAAATGGGAGTGGAGATGTGGAAAACCTGTGGGGAAAATGTGGGAAAAACGGGGTTTTCCTTCCAAAATGTTGGATGGGAGGGGGTGGAAAGGTGCCTCTGGAATATTCCGGGACAATCTGGGACTGTCGGGATCCATTCCTGACCCCGGGCTCCCTTCCCTGTGTCCAGGTGGGGCTGCCATGAAGGCCGGGGTGCAGGAGGGCGACCGGATCGTCAAGGTCGGCGTTCCCGAATCCCTTCCCCACATTCCCAAACCCCTTCTCCCGCATTCCCAGGAAAATCCCTGCTTTCCAGCCGCTTTCCCAAATCCCTTTCCCTGCTTTCCCAGGTCAACGGGACGATGGTGACCAACAGCTCCCACCTGGAAGTGGTGAAGTTGATCAAGTGTGAGTATGGGGCCGGAATTCCTGGGAATTCTCTTCCCATCCCATGGGAAAAGGCGGAGTTGGGGTAAGGGGAGAACGTTTTCCATCCTTGGGGAATTTGGGGGGAGCCTGGAAGCGTTTCCACCCCTCCTGGAAGTGTTTTCACCCCCTTTTCCCAAATTTTTTCCCATGAAATCCTTCTCACCCTCATTTCTCTCTGAAATTTTTCCTGGAAATCTTTCTTGGAATTTTTTCCTGGAAATCCTTCTCGTTCCCCTTATCCCAAACTTTTCCCTGGAAATCTTTCTTCCCCCCACCCCCACTTACCCCAAGTTTTTTCCCGGAATCCTTCTCACCCCTTATCCCGGATTTCTCCCTGCAAACCCTTTTCCCGAACTTCTCCTGGAATCCCTTCCCACGTTCCCGTATCCCGTTTTTTTTTTTTTTTTCCCAGCCGGCGCCTACGTGGCCCTGACCCTGCTGGGATCCCCCCCTGGAATCTCCGGCTCCCAGCAGGACCCGGAGCCCCCGGGATGTCCCCAAGGAACCCCCCCGGCCCCGCAGCGCATCACCGAGCCCAGGCCGCTCCAGGTGAGCCCGGAATTCCAGAGGGAATCCCAGAATTCCAGCAGGGGAATCCCAAAATTCCCCCATGGGATCTCAGACTTCCATCAGGGGATCCCAGAATTCCATCAGGGATCCCAAACCCCCCCGCAAGTGATGCCAGAACTCCTAAAATTCCCTCAGGTGACCCCAGATTCCTCCAGGTGATCCCAAAATTCCCTCAGGAGATCCCAAATTTCCCTCAGGGGATCCCGAAATTCCCTCAGGAGATCCCAAAATTCCCCCAGGGCATCCCAAAATTCCCCCAGGGCATCCCAAACCCCGCCCGACCCCGCCAGGTGATCCTGAAATTCCCTCAGGAGATCCCGAAATTCCCTCAGGGGATCCCGAAATTCCCTCAGGCCACCCCAAAACCCCCCCCAGTTGATCCCAGACCCCTCCCGGTGATCCCGAAATTCCCTCAGGGCCTCCCAGAGCCCTCCCAGGCGTTCCCGGGGTGATCCGTGCCTCTGGAATTGCAGGATCCCGAGGTGCAGAAGCACGCGGCGCAGATCCTGCGGAATATGCTGCGCCAGGAGGAGGCCGAGCTCCAGGTGGGAATGGCTCATTCCCGGTTTTTTCCCGGTTTTTCCTGGTTTTTTTCCCGTTTTTTTTCCCCCCTCTTTTCCCACTTTTTGGTGCTGCCCCTGGGATTTACGGAATGGTTTGGGCGGGAAGGACCCCAAGGATTGTCCCAGTCCCAAAGGCAGGGACGTTCCCGCTGTTCCAGGTGGATCCAGGGATGAGGAATCCATGGAATAACCCGGGCCAGGATCCCGAATTTATCCCTAAAATCCCACCCGACCCATCCCAGAAACCCCTGGAATTCTCCAGGGTGGGTTCCCCCTCCTCCATCAGCAATTCCCACCTCCCCCAAATCCCAGGAAAACCCCTTTTAAGCCCTTCCCTGAATCCTTGGGCTGGGATTTTTGGGATTTTTGGGGATTTTTTGGGATCGGGACCATCGGGAATTTCCTTTCCCAGCGCTTCCAGGAGCTGCTGAGCCGGAATCCGGGAGCGGCCGTGGAGGAGCAGCTGGAAGGGGCGCGGCGCAGAGTGAGCCAGCTCCAGCTGAAAATCCTGCAGGAATCCCAGGGATCCGCGGTATTTGGGAATTCCGGGATCCTTCCCGCCCTTCCTGAGCCCTTCCCGGAGCTCTGGGATTTCCCCTTTTCCCAATAAATGCCTGGGAATTGGGGGGGTCGCTGGGGATTGGGGGGTTGCTGGGGGGTGTGGGGGGGAATTTTGGGAATTCCCCCATTCCCGGGTTTTCCATGATCCCATTGATCCCTTTTTTCCCCCCCTGGAGCTTCCCAAAGCTGCTTTTCCTGGGAATTGCACTGGGAATTCCCCCATTCCCGGGTTTTCCATGATCCCGCTGATCCCTTTTTTCCTCTGGAGCCATCCCCGCTTCCCAAAGCTGCATTTCCTGTGTTGGGAATTCCTGGAATTCCCCCATTCCTGCCTTTTCCATCGTCCCAAAGCTCCAATTCCTGACATTTCCTGCCTTGGCAATTCCCAGGATTCCCCCATTCCCAGCTTTTCTGTGCCCCCAGAGCCGCATTTCCTGGGAATTCCTGCCCTGGGAGCTCCCAGAACTCGCCCATTCCCGGTTTTTCCAAGCCCCCCCCATCCCTTTTCCCAGGATTCGGGGCTGCGGCCGCTGGAAGGGGAAGTTTTCCGGAGCCTCCCGGCGTTCCCGGGCTCGGGCAGGGCGGGATCGGGATCGGGATCGGGATCGGGCTCGGGATCCCCGCAGCTCCCGGGGCGCTTTTCCATGGATTCCCAGGACGGCGACAGCGGCCTGGAGTCCGGCCCGGAGCGGCTGCCGTCCCTCGGGGAGGTGAGCAACGGGGAGACCCGGGAAAAATTCGGGAAAAGGGGGTGAGAATTCCAGGAGAAACAGGGGAGAGGATGGGGGAAATGCCAGGAAAAACTGGGGGGAAGTGGGTGCACATTATAGGAAAAATTTGGGAAAAGGGGGTGGAAATTCCAGGAGAAATCTGGGAGAAGTGGGTGAAAATGACAGGAGAAATTCGGGAAAAGGGGGTGAGAATTCCAGGAAAAGTTTGGGAAAAGGGGGGGAAATTCCAGGAAAAATAGGGGAAAAGGACGGGGTGAAATTCCAGGAAAAATTCAGGGAAAAGGGGTGAAAATTCCAGGAGAGGTGGAAACACTTCCAGAGGGAGGAAAATTCCAGGAGAGAGGGAAATTCCAGGGGGGAATTCCCAAAACGAGGGATCCCGAAATGCCTCCACCATCCCCCCAAAGCGCGGGAATTCTCCAGCATTCCCAGTTAATTTCCAGCATTCCCAGTTTATTCTCCTGAGCTGCAAGTTGTTCCCAAGGAATTTGGGGGTTTCCAGCTGCCCTGAATTCATTTTTTTCACGGCTCCTGATCCCAAATCCCGCAATTCCAGGTGTCCCTGGCCCGGAATTCCGGCCTTTCCGAGCCCGAGAGCCCCCGGACGTCTCCCGTGCTCGGCTCCCGCCTCTCCCAGCTGCGGCACCAGGGCTCCGAGCTTCCCTTCCCCACGGACCAGGTGGGGCCGGGACACCCCGGGAAAACCCCGGGAATACCCCGGGAATACCCCGGGAATACCCCAGGAATACCCACCGGGATCCCGAAGCCCTTCCCGCCGCCTGATCCCGGTTTTTTTCAGGGATTGGGGTCGGGGAAGCCGCTGATCATCGGCCCCGAGGAGGATTGCGAGCCCGGGTATTCCAATAACGAGGTGAGAACGCCGGGAAGGATCCGGGAATTTGGGAATTCCTGGTGGGATTGCAGGGATTCCGGAAGGTTTTTCCGGCCGGAGCATTCCAGGATTTCAGGGATTGCTCCGTGGGCGGGATGGGATTGGATTGGATGGGATTGGATGGGATTGGATTGGATTGAAAGTGATTTCCAAGGCAAACCATTCCAGGATTCCATGGATTCTGAGGGGAGTTTAGGGATAAATCCAGGATCCTGGCCCAGGTGATTCCATGGATTCCCCATCCCTGGGAGACAATTCCAGCCTGGAGCCCCCGGGACCGTGGGAACGTCCCTGGGATTGGATTTTTCGGGATCTTTCCCATCCCAAACCATTCCAGGGTGCCCTGGGCTGGTTCATTTGGGATTTTCGGGATGAATCCCGGCCCCTGCCCACGTTATCCCATGGATTCCCCATCCCAGGGGCCGTGATTCCGGCAGAATTCCCGCTTTTCCTGAGCCCCCCCCTCTGTTCCCAGAGCGATTCCGTGTTCCAGGACCTGAACAGGCTCAAATCCCGCCCGGCCCATCTGGGAGTTTTCCTGAGGTTCCTCTTCTCCCAGGCGGATCCCACTCCTCTGGTAAGGAATTGGGGATATTCCCGGGATTCCCTGAGCCTTGGGATCCCATTCCCGACCCCTGGCACCTCCCAGAGAATTCCCAGGGATGAGGATGGAGCAGAATTCCTGGGATTTCCTCCCTCTGGGATTCCATTCCCGACCCCTGGCACCTCCCAGAGCTTCCAGGAATATTCCTGGGAATGAGGACGGAGCAGAATTCCCGGGATTTCCTCCCCCGAGGCCCTTCCAGAGCTTCCCACCTTCCAGGAATATTCCTGGGAATGAGGATGGAGCAGAATTCCCAGGATTTCCTCCCCTTGGGATCTCATTCCCGACCTCTGGCACCTCCCAGAGCATTCCCAGGAATCAGGATGGAGCAGAATTCCCGGGATTCCCTGACCCTGGGGATCCCATTCCCTGGGATTCTCTTTGGGAATTCCGTCTGATCCCTTTTCCCGCCTCATTCCCGAGTTTTCCCGGCAGCTTTTCTACCTGTGCTGCGACGTTTGCCGCCAGCAGAGCAATCCCAAGGATTCCCGAGCCTTCGGGAGGGACATCTGGAATATTTTCCTGGACAGGAACGCGGTGAGGGCCGGGATCCTCCATCCCTGCGGAATTCCCGGGATTTCGCGAGGATTCTCCGGGATTTTGGGCTGGATTTGGCGTTGGAAAAGGGAGAATTCCTTGGAATTTTGGGGAGAAGGGTCCTGGAAGTGAAAATGGGGATCCAGGAAGCCAAAACCCCTTTGGAATGAGGGAATTCCTTGGAATTTTGGGGAGAAGGATCCTGGAAGGGAAAATGGGGATCCAGGAAGCCAAAACCCCTTTGGAATGAGGGAATTCCTTGGAATTTTGGGGAGAAGGATCCTGGAAGGGAAAATGGGGATCCAGGAGCTCCGAATCCCTTTGGAGTGAGGGAATTCCCTCTGGGAATTCTGTGGGATCTCCCTCTCTGGTTCCACGGGGAGGCAGGGTTGGAATTCTGGGCTCCAGCTCCCGGAATTCCGGCGGGATCCCGGGATCTGATGGGATTTTCCCTCTTTTCCAGCCGCTCCGGGTGAAGGTGCCGGAGCAGTTCCTGACGGACATCGGTGAGTGCGGAATTCCGGGAATTCTCCACGGGAAAAGGAGCCCGGGGGCGGGATTGGCGTTCCCAGACTCCTCCTGGAGTCACAGGAAAGTTGGGAATCAGCTCTGGAATGAAGGGAACGCCGGGAGCATTCCCAGCATCCTGAATTTCCTCCCCAGTTCCCAGAAAATTTGTGCTCCGGGGGCTCCTCTCCTTTGGAATCTTTGGGATTCCAAACCTGGAAAATGATCCCAGGAGTTCCCAAACTTTTCCTGGTGCTCCAAGAAAAACGGGGCAGGGCTGGGAATCAGCTCTGGAATGAGGGGAACGCCAGGGACATTCCCAATATCCCGGTTTTCCCCCCAATTCCCAGAAAATTCGCGCTCCAATTGGGATTCCAAACCCGGGAGGTGATCCCAGGGATTCCCAAGCTTTTCCTGGAGTCCCAAGGAAAAACGGGAAGGGATTATCCCGGGCTGGGAATCAGCTCTGGCCGCCGGGAACGTTCCCAACATCCCGAATTTTCCCAAATTCCCAGAGAACTGCCTCCGGAACGGCGGCGACCTGCAGCCCTGCCTGGAGGGCGCTCAGGAATCCGTTGTCCCGGAGATCCAGGGGCAGCTCCGCGACTACAGGTGGGATCCCAAAATCCCCCGAAATCCCGGGAAAACCCCCCCAAATTCCGGGAATTCCAGGAATCCCGGGAAAACCCCCCCAAATTCTGGGAATTCCAGGAATTCCGGGAAACCCCCCCACATTTCAGGAATTTCAGGCGCTCCCGGGAAGATTCCCCCGAATTCTGGGAATTCCGGGCGCTCCCAGGAAAGCCCCCCCCCCCAAATTCCAGGAATTCCGGGCGCTCCCGATCCCGGTTTTTTTTTGGGGGGGGGGTTTTTTCCGGCTTTTCCAACAGAACCAAGCGGACGCTGGGATTGGGGAGTTTGTACGGAGAGAACGAGCTGCAGGAGCTGGAGGGGAATTCCCAGCGGGATCAGCGGGATCGGGATCGGGAGCAGGAGCGGGCGGTGGCCGAGCGGCAGCTGGGGCACCTCGGGGACATCCTGTGAGTGCTGGGAACGGGAATTCCCGGCGGGATGCGGGGCCGGCGCTGGGAATTCCGGGATGTGGAGGAAGCTCGGCTCCGCTCCTTCGTCCCGCTGGAGGCGGGGTTGGGATGTGGGGTTGGGAAAAGGGCGGGAATGGGATTTTTGGGATGGGGAAGGGGCCGGAGCCCAGGGAATTCCTTGGTCCCTCCCTGGTTTCCCGCTGGAATTGGGTTTTTAGGGAGGTGGGAATGGGGATTTGGGATGGGAATTCCCAGTGGGATTCGGGGCTGGAATGGGATTTTTGGGATGGGGAGAGGGGACTGATCCCAGGGAATTCCCAATCCCTGTTTTCCCACAGGTCCAAGTACGAGGAGGAGCGGAGGTGAGCAGATTCCTGAGGGATCCAGGAGGGAAAACCGGGAACTGGGGACAATTCCCGCCCATTCCCAACTTCCCCTCTGGGATCCTTTTCCCTCCCATTCCCAATTTTCCCTCTGGGATCTTTTTCCCTGGGATTCCCAATTTTCCCTGTGGGCTCCTTTTCCCTCTTTCCCTCCTTTTTTCCCCTCCCATCCCCAATTTCCCCTTTTTCCCTTCCCATTCCCAATTTCCCCCCTTTTCCCTTTCCCATCCCCAATTTCCCCTCTTTCCCTCCCATTCCCAATTTCCCCTCTTTCCCTTTCCCATTCCCAGTTTCCCTCCTTTCCCTTTCCCATTCCCAGTTTCCCCTTTTTCCCTCCCATTCCCAATTTCCCCCCTTTTCCCTTTCCCATCCCCAATTTCCCCTCTTTCCCTCCTTTTCCCTTTCCCATTCCCAGTTCCCCCCTTTCCCATTCCCATCCCCAATTTCCCCTTTTCCCTTTCCCATCCCCAATTTCCCCTTTTCCCTTTCCCATCCCCAATTTCCCCTTTTCCCTTTCCCATCCCCAATTTCCCCCCTTTTCCCATTCCCAGTTTCCCCTTTTCCCTTTCCCATCCCCAATTTCCCCTTTCCCTTTCCCATTCCCAGTTTCTCCTCTTTCCCTTTCCCATCCCCAATTTCTCCTCTTTCCCTCCCATCCCCAATTTCCCCTTTTTCCCTTTCCCATTCCCATCCCCTCTTTCCCCTTTCCCTTTCCCATCCCCAATTTCCCCTCTTTCCCTCCTTTTCCCTTTCCCATTCCCAGTTTCCCCTTTTCCCTCCCATCCCCAATTTCCCCTCTTTCCCTCCCATTCCCAGTTTCCCCCTTTCCCATTCCCATCCCCAATTTCCCCCCTTTTCCCTTTCCCATTCCCAGTTCCCCCCTTTCCCTTTCCCGCCCCTCGGGAAGATCCCGCTCCCTCTCCCCGCTCTCCCGTCCCCGGCCGTTTCCCACCCCCGGAATTCCGGCATTCCCGGTGTTCGGCAGCTCGGCGCTGGCGCTGGCGCTGGGCGCGTTCCTGGCGCACGCCGGGATCCGGAGCCGGGAGCCGCGGCCGCCCGGAGCCCCCGAGAAGCTCCCGGACAAGGACAAGTGGCTGCCCTTCTTCCCCAAGGCCAAGAAGGTGGGAATGGCCGGGAATGGCCGGGAATGGCCGGGAATGGCCGGGAATGGCTGGGAATGGCCGGGAATGGCCGGGAATGGCTGGGAATGGCTGGGAATGGCCGGGAATGGCTGGGAATGGCTGGGAATGGCCGGGAATGGCTGGGAATGGCTGGGAATGGCCGGGAATGGCTGGGAATGGCCAGGAATGGCCGGGAATGGCCGGGAATGGCCGGGAATGGCTGGGAATGGCTGGGAATTAGGGAATTGCTGGGAATGGCCGGGAATGGCCGGGAATGGCCGGGAATTACTGGGAATGGCCGGGAATGGCCGGGAATGGCTGGGAATGGCCGGGAATTGCCGGGAATGGCTGGGAATGGCCGGGAATGGCTGGGAATGGCCGGGAATGGCCGGGAATGGCCGGGAATTGCCGGGAATGGCTGGGACTGGCTGGGAATGGCCGGGAATGGCCGGGAATGGCTGGGAATGGCTGGGAATTACTGGGAATGGCCGGGAATGGCCGGGAATTGGCGGGAATGGCTGGGAATGGCCGGGAATGGCTGGGAATGGCCGGGAATGGCCAGGAATGGCTGGGAATGGCCGGGAATGGCCGGGAATGGCTGGGAATTACTGGGAATTGCTGGGAATGGCCGGGAATGGCCGGGAATGGCCGGGAATGGCTGGGAATGGCTGGGAATGGCCGGGAATGGCTGGGAATGGCTGGGAATTGGCCAGGAATGGCCGGGAATGGCCGGGAATGGCCGGGAATGGCTGGGAATGGCCGGGAATGGCCGGGAATGGCTGGGAATTACTGGGAATTGCTGGGAATGGCCGGGAATGGCCGGGAATGGCCGGGAATTACTGGGAATGGCCGGGAATGGCCGGGAATGGCCGGGAATGGCCGGGAATTACTGGGAATGGCTGGGAATGGCTGGGAATGGCCGGGAATGGCCGGGAATGGCCGGGAATTGCTGGGAATGGCTGGGAATGGCTGGGAATTGCTGGGAATGGCCGGGAATGGTTGGGAATGGCCGGGAATGGCCGGGAATGGCCGGGAATGGCTGGGAATGGCTCGGAATGGCCGGGAATGGCCGGGAATTACTGGGAATTACTGGGAATGGCCGGGAATGGCCGGGAATGGCCGGGAATGGCTGGGAATGGCTGGGAATGGCTGGGAATTGGCGGGAATGGCTGGGAATGGCTGGGAATTAGGGAATGGCCGGGAATGGCCGGGAATGGCTGGGAATGGCCAGGAATGGCTGGGAATTACTGGGAATGGCCGGGAATGGCCGGGAATGGCCGGGAATTGGCGGGAATGGCTGGGAATGGCTGGGAATTAGGGAATTGCTGGGAATGGCTGGGA
The DNA here is from genome assembly GCA_014706295.1 of Lycocorax pyrrhopterus obiensis. Lineage (NCBI taxonomy): Eukaryota > Metazoa > Chordata > Aves > Passeriformes > Paradisaeidae > Lycocorax > Lycocorax pyrrhopterus. The sequence goes on from JACSVZ010000033.1 coordinate 1,787,194, forward strand.
ATGGCTGGGAATGGCCGGGAATCGCTGGGAATGGCTGGGAATGGCCGGGAATGGCTGGGAATTACTGGGAATGGCTGGGAATTGGCGAGAATGGCTGGGAATGGCTGGGAATTAGGGAATTGCTGGGAATTGGCGGGAATGGCTGGGAATGGCTGGGAATTACTGGGAATGGCCGGGAATGGCCGGGAATGGCTGGGAATGGCCAGGAATGGCTGGGAATGGCTGGGAATGGCTGGGAATGGCCGGGAATGGCCGAGAATTGGCGGGAATGGCTGGGAATGGCCGGGAATTACTGGGAATGGCTGGGAATGGCTGGGAATGGCTGGGAATTACTGGGAATTGCTGGGAATGGCTGGGAATGGCCGGGAATGGCCGGGAATGGCCGGGAATGGCCGGGAATTACTGGGAATGGCTGGGAATTGGCGGGAATGGCTGGGAATGGCCGGGAATGGCCGGGAATGGCCGGGAATGGCCGGGAATTGCTGGGAATGGCTGGGAATGGCCGGGAATGGCCGGGAATGGCCGGGAATTGCTGGGAATGGCTGGGAATTGCTGGGAATGGCTGGGAATCGCTGGGAATCGCTGGGAATGGCTGGGAATTGCCGGGAATGGCCGGGAATGGCTGGGAATGGCCGGGAATGGCCGGGAATGGCCGGGAATCGCCGGGAATGGCCGGGAATGGCCGGGAATGGCTGGGAATGGCTGGGAATTGGCGGGAATGGCTGGGAATTACTGGGAATTGCTGGGAATTACTGGGAATTGGCGGGAATCGCCGGGAATTGCTGGGAATTGCTGGGAATTGCCGGGAATCGCCGGGAATCGCTGGGAATTGGCGGGAATTGCTGGGAATTGCTGGGAATTGGCTGGGAATTGCTGGGAATTGCCGGGAATCGCCGGGAATTACTGGGAACGGGGCGGGAACGGGGCTTGCCCTGAATCCCAGGGGTTTCACCTCAAACCCCGCGGGTTTCACCCCAAATCCCAGGAGTTCTGCCCCAAATCCTGGGAGTTCTGCCCCAAATCCTGGGAGTTCTGCCCCAAATCCTGGGAGTTCTGCCCCAATCCTGGGAGTTCTGCCCCAATCCTGGGAGTTCTGCCCCAAATCCTGGGAGTTCTGCCCCAAATCCTGGGAGTTCTGCCCCAAATCCAGGAGTTCTGCCCCAAATCCTGGGAGTTCTGCCCCAAATCCCAGGAGTTTGCCCCAAATCCCGGGAGTTCTGCCCCAAATCCCAGGGGTTTCACCTCAAATCCTGGGAGTTTTGTCTCAAATTCTGGGATTTTTCCCCTAAACGCTGGGATTTTTCCCCTAAATTTTTATGATTTTTTCCCCTAAATTCCAGGATTTTTGCCCTAAATTCCATTATTTTTCCTCTAAATCCTGGGATTCTCCCCTAAATTCCATGATTTTGCCCCAAATCCTGGGAGTTTTGCCCTAAATCCCGGGATTTTCCCCTAAATCCATTCTTTTCCCCCTAAACTCCAGGATTTTTCCTTAAATCCTGGGACTTTTCCCTAAATTTCGTTATTTTTGCCCTAAATCTGGGGATTTTTGACCTAAATCCTGGGATTTTCCCCTAAATTCCCTGATTTTCCCCCTAAATTCTGGGATTTTTGACCCCGGACTCCGGGAATTGCCCATCCCAGCTCCAGAGCCTCTGGAATTCCAGGATCCCGCCGGTTCCAGGTGTTCTTTTCCCAACAGAGCAGCAGCTCCAAGAAGGAGAAGGATTCCCTGGAATCCGACAAGAGGCGGAATCCGATCCTCCGATACATCGGGAAGCCCCGGATCTCCTCCCAGAGCAGTGAGTGCCGGGATTTCCCGGGAATTCGCCGACCTCGGGATCATTCCGGGGATCCCGGGATCCGCTCCCGCCCAATTCCCGCCTTTTCCCAGCCCCCCGCTCCGGGAATTCCTTGGGAATCTCAATCCCTGCTTCCACAGGGTTTGGGAAGAGAGGGAGTTCAGGGGTTTCCCAGAGCGTTCCCAAAATTCCCGTGGAATCCTCGGGAATGTTGTCCGGCTCTTTGGGGATGGGAAATCCGGGAATGGGGCGGGATGGGAGAAAAATCCCAAAGATCCCGAAAATTCCGATGCCGGGGATGTTCCCACGGTCCCAGGGATGGGGAATCCGTGGGATAACCTGGGATGGGCTCCGGGATTTATCCCTAAAATCCAACCTGGGCCAGCCCAGGGAATCCTGGAATGGTTTGGGGTGGAAAAAAATCCTTCAAAGATCCCGAAAAATCCCAAAAAATCGCATGGAGTAACCTGAGCCAGGCTGGAATTCCATCCCAGAATCCCACCTGGAGCAGCTCCACGGCGACCAAATCCCAAATTTCCCTGGAATTCCCCATTTTATCCCCGAAAATCCCCTCATTGCCACCCTCCCTTCCTGGTTTTTTGAGTTCTCATCCCATCAGCATTCCCGAATTCCCATCTTTTCCCGGGATTTTCGGGACGGGTTTGACATCTCCTCTTTGTTTTCCAGCATTTCATGTCCCCCTGTCCCCCGTGGAAGGTAAAAATTCCCAGGTTTCCCTTTGCTTTTCCCATTTTTTCCTTCATTTTTTTCCCTTCATTTTGGGTTTCATCCCCTTTTTTTTCTTCCCCTGGCGACATTCCCGGGAATTTTGGGATTTGGGGTGGGAATTTGGGATTTAGGGTGGGAAATTTGGGATTTAGGATTGGGAGATTCGGGATTTGGGATCCCCAAACTGACCTGGGGCATTTCCCGGGATTTGCCCAGTGGTGAAGCCCGGGAATCTGGGATTTAGAATGGGAAATTTGGGATTTGGTACGGGAAATTCGGGATTTAGGATGGGAAATTCAGCATTTAGGATTGGATTTGGGATTTGGGATGCCCAGGCTGACCCGGGGGTGTTTCCCGGGATCCCCACAGTGGCGAAGCCCGGGGATTCAGGATTTAGGATGGGAAATTTGGGATTTGGGATGGAGATTTGGGGTTTAGGATGGGAAATTTGGGATTTGGGGTTTAGGATTCGGGATTTGGGATGCCCAGGCTGACCTAGAGGCTTTCCTGGATCCTGCAGTGGTGCGGCTGGGGAATGCGGGATTTGGGATGGGGATTTGGGATGGGAATTCAGGATTTGGGATTGGATTTGGGATTGGGAATGCCAAGGCTGATGGGGCCATTCCCTGTCCCGCAGCGGTGCGTCCTCGGGGGATTTGGGATTGGTTTGGGATTGGTTTGGGATTGGTTTGGGATTGGATTTGGGGTTGGATTTGGGATTAGGGCTGACAGTTCCCTGTCCCGCAGCCGTGCGTCCCGGGGGATTCGGGGTTGGATTTGGGATTTGGGATTTGGGATTGGATTTAGGATTGGATTCGGGGTTGGATTTGGGGTTGGATTTGGGATTGGTTTGGGATTGGATTTGGGGTTGGATTCGGGGTTGGATTTGGGGTTGGATTTGGGATTCGGGCTCACGGTTCCCTGTCCCGCAGCCGTGCGTCCCGGGGGATTTGGGGTTGGATTTGGGATTGGATTTGGGGTTGGATTTGGGTGGATTTGGGGTTGGATTTGGGATTGGATTTGGGATTTGGGATTAGGGCTGACAGTTCCCTGTCCCGCAGCCGTGCGTCCCGGGGGATTCGGGGTTGGATTTGGGATTGGATTTGGGAATTTGGGATTGGATTTAGGATTGGATTCGGGGTTGGATTTGGGGTTGGATTTGGGATTGGTTTGGGATTGGATTTGGGGTTTGGGATGGATTCGGGGTTGGTTTGGGATTGGTTTGGGATTGGATTTGGGATTGGATTCGGGGTTGGATTTGGGATTTGGGATTGGATTTGGGATTGGATTCGGGGTTGGATTTGGGATTTGGGATTGGATTTGGGATTGGATTTAGGATTGGATTCGGGATTGAGTTTGGGGTTGGATTTGGGATTGGATTTGGGATTGGATTCGGGATTGGATTTGGGGTTGGATTTGGGGTTGGATTTGGGATTCGGGCTCACGGTTCGCTGTCCCGCAGCCGTGCGTCCCGGGGGATTTGGGGTTGGATTTGGGATTGGATTTGGGGTTGGATTTGGGGTTGGATTTGGGGTTGGATTTGGGATTGGATTTGGGGTTGGATTTGGGGTTGGATTTGGGGTTGGATTTGGGATTCGGGCTCACGGTTCCCTGTCCCGCAGCCGTGCGTCCCAGGGGATTTGGGGTTGGATTTGGGGTTGGATTTGGGATTCGGGCTCACGGTTCCCTGTCCCGCAGCCGTGCGTCCTGGGGGATTTGGGATTGGATTTGGGGTTGGATTTGGGGTTGGATTTGGGATTCGGGCTCACGGTTCCCTGTCCCGCAGCCGTGCGTCCCGGGAACGTGCGCACCATGATCCAGCACTTCGAGAGCGGCCACGGCGACGGCGCCGAGCCCGGAGCGCAGCGGCCGAACCCCGACAGCGGCGCCGAGGGGCTGCGGGAGCCCGACAGGTGGGAACGGGGTCCGGGATCCGTGGGATCGGGGGGATCGGGGGATCCAGGATCCATGGGATCTGTGGGATCTGTGGGATCTGGGGGATCAGGGGATCCGTGGGGTCAGGGAATGCGGGAATGGGGCAGGAACGGGATTTTGGGGTCGTTCCGTGGGGTAGGGGGATGTCCCCTCGTTTTCCCCCTGAATCCCAGGGTTTGTGATCTAAATCCTGGAATTTTCCCCCTAAATCCCAGGATTTTTGCTCTAAATCCTCACCTAACCCTAACTCTAGATCCCAGGGCTTTCCTCCGAAATCCCAGGATTTTTGGCCTGAATCCTGAAATTTTCCCCCTAAACCCCAGAATTTTTCCCCCAAATCCCAAGATTTTTCCCCTAAGCCCTAAACTCCGTGATTTCTGCCCTAAATCCTGGAATTCTCCCCCGAATCTCACGGTTTCTGCCGTAATTCCCGGGATTTTCACCATAATTCCCGGGATTTCCCCCCCCAACTCCCGGGAATTCCGCAGCTCCCGCTCCGAGGTGCGGCTGGGCCGCTCCGAGAGCCTCAAGGGCCGGGAAGAGCTGAAGAAATCCCAGGATTTTTGCCCTGAATCCTCACCTAACCCTAACCCTAACCCTAACTCTAAGTCCCGAGATTTTCCTCCTAAATCCCCAGATTTTGCCCTAAATCTTGGAATTTTTCCCCTAAAACCCAGAATTTTTCCCTGAAACCCTGAATTCCATGATTTATGCCCTAAATCCTGGAACTTTTCCCCCTAAATTCCATGATTTCTGCCCTAAATCCTGGAATTCTCCCCCGAATCTCACGGTTTCTGCCGTAATTCCCGGGATTTCCACCATAATTCCCGGGATTTTCCCCCCCCGACTCCCGGGAATTCCGCAGCTCCCGCTCCGAGGTGCGGCTGGGCCGCTCCGAGAGCCTCAAGGGCCGGGAAGAGCTGAAGAGATCCCGGAAATCGGAGCTGGTGCCGCGCTCGCGCAGCGACGTCGACATGGACGCGGCGGCCGAGGCCTCGCGCCTGCACCAGTCGGCCTCGTCCTCCGCCTCCAGCCTCTCGGCCCGGTGGGGAACGCCGGGAATTCCCGGCCGGAAATTCGGGAAAAGGCGGGATCCGGGAAAAGGGGAAGGGTTGGGCTCGGTGGGGGGAAGTTGGGGTGTTTTGGGAAGGGGGTTTGGGAGTCACGGGGGTTGGAGGGAGGAGTTCCGTCCCTGCGGCTCCCAAATTCCTGCAGAATCCATGGAAAATCCATGGGAAAATCCATGGGAAAATCCATGGGAAACGCTGGGATTTGGGCTGAAGTCCTTGGGTTTGGAATCCTTTGGGATTGAGGGAAGTTTGGGATTTGGGGTTTTTTGGGAAGGGGGTTTGGGAGTCACGGGGGTTGGAGGGAGGGGTTCCGTCCCTGCAGCTCCCAAATTCCTGCAGAATCCATGGAAAATCCATGGGAAAATCCATGGGAAAATCCATGGGAAACGCTGGGATTTGGGCTGAAGTCCTTGGGTTTGGAATCCTTTGGGATTGAGGGAAGTTTGGGATTTGGGGTTTTTTGGGAAGGGGGTTTGGGAGTCACGGGGGTTGGAGGGAGGGGTGCTGTGCATGAAGCTCCCAAATTCCTGCAGAATCCATGGAAAATCCATGGGAAAATCCGTGGAAAACGCTGGGATTTGGGGTTAAATCCCTGGGTTTGGAATCCTTTGGGATTGGGGAAAGTTTGGGATTTGGGGTTTTTTGGGAAGGGGGTTTGGGAGTCACGGGGGAGTTGGAGGGAGGGGTGGTGTTAGTGCAGTGCCCGAATTGCTGCAGGATCCATGGAAAATCCATGGGAAAATCCATGGGAAAATCCATGGAAAACACTGGGATTTGGGGTCAAATCCCTGGGTTTGGAGTCCTTTGGGATTGGGGAAAGTTTGGGATTTGGGGTTTTTTGGGAAGGGGGTTTGGGAGTCACGGGGGTTGCAGGGAGGGGTTCCGTCCCTGCAGCTCCCAAATTCCTGCAGAATCCATGGAAAATCCATGGGAAACGGCAGGATTTGGGCTGAAATCCTTGGGTTTGGAATCTGGACCCTTCGGGATTGGGGAAAGTTTGGGATTTGCCTTTTTTTTGGGAAAACTTTGGATAATCCCAAGGGACAAGGCCAAGCAGCCCCGGAGGGCCTGAGCGAGGTGATCCCATCCCTGCGGCTCCCAGATTCCCGCGGAATCCACGGAAATCGGGAAAATCCCTGGGAAAAACACCAGGATTTGGGCTTGAAATCCCCATTTCCGGAGGATTTTTGGGAAAACGCCGTCGGATGCGGGGGTGGGAAGGGAGAATTTGGGATTTTGGGACACCCCAGGGGGATTTTTCCATCCTTTTCCCAGATCCCTGGAAAACCCCACCCCCCCCTACACGCCAAAGATGGGGCGCAGGTGAGTGACCCCCTCTGGAATTCCCATTCCCGTCGGGAACGCCCATTCCCTTCTTTTTCCCCCAGTTTTTCCCCAATTTTTCCCTATTTTCCCCATTTTTTTCCCTTATTTTCTCACAATTTTTCCCCCAATTTTCCCCCAAATTTTCCCCAATTTTCCCAAATTTTCCCCAAATTTTCCCCATTTTTGCCCCATTTTTCCCCCAATTTCCCCCCAATTTTCCCCTATTCCCCCCTAATTTTCCCCCAGTTTTTCCTCTATTCCCCCCAATTTTTCCCGTATTTTTCCCTCATTTTTTCCCTATTTCCCCCAATTTTTTCCCCTTTTTTCCCCCCAATTTCCCCCCAATTTTTTCCCTATTTCCCCCAAATTTTCCCCAATTTTCCCCCATTTTTTTCCTATTTCCCCCCAACTTTTTCCCTTATTTTTCCCCCCGATTTCCCCTTTTTCCCCCCCACTTTTCCCACTTTTCCCCATTTCCCAGGAGCATGGATTCTCCCAGCCTGGGCTTCGGGGCCGACCCCTTCCTGCCGCACCTCCTGGAGGACGAGCAGGGCCCCGTTCCCGACCTGGAGCCGGACCCGGAATCCCAGTCCTGGAGCAGCAATTCCCAGTCCTGGAGCGGAATTCCCAGTCCTGGCCCAGTTCCCAGAACTGGCAGCACTCGGTGAGCCGGGAGCTCGTGGCCAACCTGTCCCAGCGCGAGGTGGATCGGCAGGAGGTCATCAACGGTGCGGGAACCCTCGGATCCGTGGGAATCCTCGGCATTTTGGGATCGTTCCGGGCATTTTCGGGAGGCTGGGATTGGGGGGGCTGCTTCCGGGGTGCTGCTTCCCGGGATCTGGGGCTCGTTCCCGGGATTTGGGGGCTCGTTCCCTGGTTTGGGGGCTCATTTTTTGCTCTTTCCTAGGATTTAAGGGCTCATTCCCAGGTTTGGGGTCCCTTTCCCCAGGGTTTGGGGTCCCTTCCCCAGGGTTTGGGGTCTCATTCCTGGGGTTTGGGGTCCCTTCCCCAGGGTTTGGGGTCTGTTTCCCGGGATTTGGGGGCTCATTCCCTGCCCTTTCCTGGAACTGGGGTGCTCATTCCAGGCGCTGCTCTGGGAATTTCGTGTCCTCCCCTCTCTGTGCCACTCCCAACCTGATGTCCCTGATGTCCCAGTGTCCCCAATGTCCCCAATGTCCCTGATGTCCCCGATGTCCCCGATGTCCCCAATGTCCCCAATGTCCCCAATGTCCCCAATGTCCCCAATGCCCCCAGTGTCCCCAATGTCCCCGATGTCCCCAATGTCCCCAATGTCCCCAATGTCCCCAATGCCCCCAATGTCCCCAATGTCCCTGATGTCCCCCCGATGTCCCCAATGCCCCCAATGTCCTCGATGTCCCCAATGTCCCCGATGTCCCCCAATGTCCCCAATGCCCCCCATGTCCCCAATGTCCCCCAATGTCCCCAATGCCCCCAGTGTCCCCAATGTCCCCGATGTCCCCGATGTCCCCAATGTCCCCAGTGTCCCCAATGTCCCCAATGTCCCCGATGTCCCCGATGTCCCCCCAATGTCCCCGATGTCCCCGATGTCCCCAATGTCCCCAGTGTCCCCAATGTCCCCAATGTCCCCGATGTCCCCGATGTCCCCGATGTCCCCAGAGCTGTTCAGCACCGAGGGCTCCCACCTGCGCATCCTGCGGGTGCTGGACCTGTGTCCCCGATGTCCCCGATGTCCCCAATGTCCCCAATGCCCCCAATGTCCCCGATGTCCCCAATGTCCCCGATGTCCCCAATGTCCCCGATGTCCCCAGAGCTGTTCAGCACCGAGGGCTCCCACCTGCGCATCCTGCGGGTGCTGGACCTGCTCTTCTACCAGCGGCTGCGCAGGGAGAACCTCCTGAGCCGCGAGGAGCTGGGGCTGCTCTTCCCCAACCTGCCCGACCTCATCGACGTGCACAGTGAGCCATTCCCGAAATCCCCAAATCCCGGAATCCCGGAATCCCCAAATCCCGGAATTCCCGACCCCGCTGGTTCCCAAAGTCCCACTGGGATCCCGCCCTTTCCCAACCTTCTCTCTGGGATCCTGCTCTTCCCCAACCTGCCCGACCTCATCAACGTGCACAGTGAGCCATTCCCTGAATCCCAATCCCGGAATCCCGGAATCCCCAAATCCCGGAATCCCAGAATTCCTGACCCCACTGGTTCCCAAAGTCCCACTGAGATCCTTCCCAAACCCCCGGGATCCTTCCCAAACCCCTGGGATCGTTCCCAAACCCCCGGGATCATTCCCAAACCCTCTGGGATCCTTCCCAAACCCCTGGGATCCTTCCCAAACCCCCCAGGATCCTTCCCAAACCCTCTGGGATCCTTCCCAAACCCCCGGGATCCTTCCCAAACCCCTGGGATCCTTCCCAAACCCCCGGGATCATTCCCAAACCCCCGGGATCATTCCCAAACCCTCTGGGATCCTTCCCAAACCCCTGGGATCCTTCCCAAACCCCCAGGATCATTCCCAAACCCCTGGGATCCTTCCCAAACCCCCCAGGATCCTTCCCAAACCCTCTGGGATCGTTCCCAAACCTCCGGGATCATTCCCAAACCCCCGGGATCCTTCCCAAACCCTCTGGGATCGTTCCCAAACCCCTGGGATCGTTCCCAAACCCCCCAGGATCATTCCCAAACCCCCGGGATCGTTCCCAAACCCCCGGGATCCTTCCCAAACCCTCTGGGATCCTTCCCAAACCCCTGGGATCCTTCCCAAACCCTCTGGGATCCTTCCCAAACCCCCGGGATCATCCCAAACCCCTGGGATCCTTCCCAAACCCCCGGGATCCTTCCCAAACCCCCGGGATCATCCCAAACCCCCGGGATCATTCCCAAACCCCTGGGATCCTTCCCAAACCCCCGGGATCATCCCAAACCCCCGGGATCATTCCCAAACCCCCGGGATCGTTCCCAAACCCCCCGGGATCGTTCCCAAACCCCCGGGATCGTTCCCAAACCCCCCAGGATCGTTCCCAAACCCCCGGGATCGTTCCCAAACCCCCGGGATCGTTCCCAAACCCCCCAGGATCGTTCCCAAACCCCCGGATCGTTCCCAAACCCCCCAGGATCGTTCCCAAACCCCCGGGATCGTTCCCAAACCCCCGGGATCCTTCCCAAACCCCCCGGGATCATTCCCAAACCCCCGGGATCCTTCCCAAACCCCTGGGATTGTTCCCAAACCCCCGGGATCGTTCCCAAACCCCCGGGATCCTTCCCAAACCCCTGGGATTGTTCCCAAACCCCCGGGATCATTCCCAAACCCCCGGGATCCTTCCCAAACCCCCGGGATTGTTCCCAAACCCCCGGGATCCTTCCCAAACCCCCGGGATTGTTCCCAAACCCCATCCCCGACCGCTCCCTGCATCCCCAGATTCCCTCTCGGAATCCATGAAGAAGCTGCGGGAGGAGGGGCCGATCATCCGGGAAATCGGGGATTTGATGCTGGCCCGGGTGAGGATCGCGGGGCTGGGCCGGGGAATTCCGGGCTGGGATTTGGGGCGATCCCTGACCCCGTTTTCCCACGGGAATTCCCAGTTTGACGGCGCTGCCAAGGAGGAATTCCAGAGGGTGGCCGCCACCTTCTGCTCCTACCAATCCATCGCCCTGGAGCTCATCCGGACCAAGCAGCGCAAGGAGAGCCGGTTCCAGCTCTTCATGCAGGTTCGGGCGGCGAGCCGGGGCTGTGCCGGCTTTTTTATGGAATTCTGGGGGCTGTTCCCAGGTTTTTTATGGAATTCTGGGGGTGGGTTTTACATGGAATTCTGAGCAGCTTTTCCCGGGCTTCTTATGGAATTCTGGGGGCTGTTCCCGGGTTTTTTATGGAATTCTGGGGGCTGTGCCGGGCTTTCTGTGGAATTCTGGGGGCTGTGCCGGGTTTTTTATGGAATTCTGAGCGGCTGTTCCCGGGCTTTCTGTGGAATTCTGGGGGTTGTTCCGGGCGTTTTATGGAATTCTGGGCGGCTGTTCCCGGCTTTTTTATGGAATTCTGGGGGCTGTTCCCGGGTTTTTTATGGAATTCTGGGGGCTGTGCCGGGCTTTCTATGGAATTCTGGGGGATGTTCCTGGGCTTTCTGTGGAATTCTGGGGGCTGTTCCCGGGTTTTTTATGGAATTCTGGGGGCTGTGCCGGGCTTTCTGTGGAATTCTGGGGGCTGTTCCCGGGTTTTTTATGGAATTCTGGGGGCTGTTCCGGGCTTTCTATGGAATTCTGGGGGCTGTTCCCGGGCTTTCTGTGGAGTTCTGGGTGGCTGTTCCTGGGTTTTTTATGGAATTCTGGGCGGCTTTTCCCGGGCTTCTTATGGAATTCTGGGGGCTGTTCCCGGGTTTTTTATGGAATTCTGGGGGCTGTTCCCGGGCTTCTTACGGAATTCTGGGCGGCTGTTCCCGGGCTTTTTATGGAATTCTGAGGGTGGGTTTTTTATGGAATTCTGGGCGGCTGTTCCCGGGCTTTCTATGGAATTCTGGGGGCTGTTCCCGGGCTTCTTATGGAATTCTGAGGGCTGTTCCTGGGCTTTCTATGGAATTCTGGGTGTGGGTTTTTTATGGAATTCTGAGCGGCTTTCCCCGGGCTTTCTATGGAATTCTGGGGGCTGTTCCCGGGCTTTCTATGGAATTCTGAGGGTGGGTTTTTTATGGAATTCTGAGCGGCTTTTCCTGGGTTTTTTAATGGAATTCTGAGGGCTTTCTTCCCGGGTTTTTAATGGAATTCTGAGGGCGGATTTTTTCATGGAATTCTGAGGGGTTCTTCCCGGGTTTTTTTATGGAATTCTGAGTGGCTTTTCCCGGGCTTTTTAGTGGAATTCTGAGGGGTTTTTTCCCGGTTTTTTTATGGAATTCTGAGCGGCTTTTCCCGGGCTTTTTATGGAATTCTGAGGGGTTTTTTCCCAGGTTTTTTTTATGGAATTCTGAGGGGTTTTTTTCCAGGTTTTTTTATGGAATTCTGAGGGGTTTTTTTCCCGGGTTTTTTTATGGAATTCTGACAGGTTTTTACCAGGTGTTTTTTATGGAATTCTGAGGTGATTTTTCCCAGGTTTTTTATGGAATTCTGAGCGGCTTTTACCGTGTTTTTTATGGAATTCTGAGGTGATTTTTCCCGGGTTTTTTATGGAATTCTGAGCGGCTTTTCCCGTGTTTTTTATGGAATTCTGAGGGGCTTTTCCCGGGCTTTTTAATGGAATTCTGAGGGGCATTTCCTGGGTTTTTTTATGGAATTCTGACAGGTTTTTACCAGGTGTTTTTTATGGAATTCTGGGCGGCATTTCCCATGTTTTTTATGGAATTCTGAGCGGCTTTTCCCGTGTTTTTTATGGAATTCTGAGGGGATTTTTCCCGGGTTTTTTTATGGAATTCTGACAGGTTTTTACCAGGTGTTTTTTATGGAATTCTGAGGGGATTTTTCCCAGGTTTTTTATGGAATTCTGAGGGGCTTTTCCCGGGCTTTTTATGGAATTCTGAGCGGCTTTTCCCGTGTTTTTTATGGAATTCTGAGGGGATTTTTCCCGTGTTTTTTATGGAATTCTGAGTGGCTTTTACCGTGTTTTTTATGGAATTCTGAGGGGATTTTTCCCGGGTTTTTTATGGAATTCTGAGCGGCTTTTCCCGTGTTTTTTATGGAATTCTGAGGGGATTTTTCCCGGGCTTTTTATGGAATTCTGAGGGGCTTTTCCCGCTCCGCAGGAGGCCGAGAGCAACCCGCAGTGCCGGAGGCTGCAGCTGAAGGATTTGATCGTGTCGGAGATGCAGCGGCTCACCAAGTACCCGCTGCTCCTGGAGAACATCATCAAGTGCACCGAGGGTAAATCCCGGGGGGAAATCCCACGGAATTCCATGGATTCGGCCCCGAATCCCTCATCCCGGCTCTCCTCCTCCTCCGTGGGTTTGAGGGAATTCCGCGCTGCAGGGAAGGGGAGAGGGGGGAGATTCCCGCCCGGACATTGCCGAGGGAATTCTGGGCGATTCCAGGGGGAATTCGGGATCTGATCCCGGGGAATGGGACGGGACAGGAGGGAACGGCCTCGAGCTGGGCCAGGGTTGGAGACTGGGGAGGATTTTTCCGTGGAAAAAGGGGTGGGAAGCGCATCCGTTTCTTTGGGAAATCCCCATTCCCACACCCCGTTTTTCCCTGGAAATCTCCCATTTTTCCATGGAAAACCCCCTTTTTCCCATTTTCCCGTTATCCCAGCGGGCTCCCTGGAGCAGGAGAAGCTGTGCCCATTCCCACACCCATTTTCCCCTCATTTTTCCATGGATTTTTCCCATTTTTCCCTGTTACCCATGGATTTCCCCATGGATTTCCCCATGGATTTTCCCATTTTTCCCTGTTACCCATGGATTTCCCCATGGATTTCCCCATGGATTTCCCCATGGATTTTTCCCATTTTTCCCCTGTTACCCATGGATTTTCCCATGGATTTTCCCATGGATTTTCCCCCAGCGGGCTCAGCGGAGCACGAGAAGCTGTGCCGGGCGCGGGAGCAGTGAACCCTATCCCATTTTCCCCATGGATTTCCCCATGGATTTTTCCCATTTTTCCCATTTCCCATGGATTTTCCCCGTTTCCCGTTCCCCAGCGGGCTCTGCGGAGCACGAGAAGCCGTGCCGGGCACGGGAGCAGTGAACCCTGTCCCATTTTCCCCATGGATTTCCCCATGGATTTTCCCATGGATCTTTCCCATTTTTTTCCCCGTTCCCCATGGATTTCCCCATGGATTTTTCCCATTTTTCCCATTTCCCATGGATTTTCCCATGGATTTTTCCCATTTTTCCCATTTCCCATGGATTTTCCCGTTCCCCAGCGGGCTCTGCGGAGCACGAGAAGCTGTGCCGGGCGCGGGAGCAGTGAACCCTGTCCCATTTTCCCCATGGATTTTCCCATGGATTTCCCCATGGATTTTCCCATGGATTTTCCCATGGATCTTTCCCATTTTTTCCCCGTTCCCCATGGATTTTCCCATGGATTTTCCCGTTCCCCAGCGGGCTCTGCGGAGCACGAGAAGCTGTGCCGGGCGCGGGAGCAGTGCCGGGACGTGCTGCGCTTCGTCGACGACGCCGTGCGGCGCGCGGAGAACCGGCACCGGCTGCAGGGCTACCAGCGGCGCCTGGACACGGCCGCGCTGGAGCGCACGGGCAACCCGCTGGCCGCCGAGTTCAAGGTACGCCCGGGCCGGGGCTTCCGCGGGAATGCTGGGACCGCTTTCCGCGGGAATTCCCATTCCCGTGCCCCGCTTTCCGTGGAAATTCCCATTCCCGTGCCCCGCTTTCCGCGGGAATTCCCATTCCCGTGCCCCGTTTTCCATGGAAATTCCCATTCCCGTGCCCCGTTTTCCGCGGGAATCCTGGGACCGCTTTCCGCGGGAATTCCCATTCCTGTGCCCCGCTTTCCGTGGGAATTCCCATTCCTGTGCCCTGTTTTCCATGGGAATCCTGTGCCTCATTTTCCGTGGGAATCCTGGGCCCCACTTTCCGTGGGAATTCCCATTCCTGTGCCCCGTTTTCTGTGGGAATCCTGTGACCGCTTTCCATGGGAATCTCTGTTCCTGTGCCCCGTTTTCCATGGAAATTCCCATTCCCGTGCCCCGTTTTCCGTGGGAATTCCCATTCCTGTGCCCTGTTTTCCATGGGAATCCTGTGCCTGCTTTCCATGGGAATTCCCATTCCTGTGCCCCGCTTTCCATGGGAATCCTGGGCCCCGTTTTCCGTGGGAATTCCCATTCCTGTGCCCCGCTTTCCATGGGAATCCTGTGCCCCATTTTCCATGGGAATCCCCGTTCCCATGCCCCGTTTTCCCACGGAATTTCCCACAGAAATCCTCATTCCCACATCCCATTTTTCCACAGAATTTTCTCTGTTACTCCCCATTCCCACACCCCATTTTTCCATGGAAACCCCCCATTCCCACCTCTTCTCCCATATCCCAATCCCAACGGGAAAATGAGATGGGAAAAATAATGGGAAAAGTGGGGATTTTTGGGTGTTTTCCATGGATTTTTTGGGGTGTTTTCCATGGATTTTTTGGGGTGTTCTCCATGGATTTTTGGGGTGTTTTTCCATGCATTTTCCATGGATTTTGGCTCCCGCAGAACCTCGACCTGACCTCGCACAGGATGATCCACGAGGGGCCCCTGACCTGGCGCGTGGCCAAGGACAAGACCGTGGGTATGGACTGGGGCAACTGGGAGGGACTGGGAGGGACTGGGAGCGCTGGGAGGGGGAACTGGGAGCACTGGGAGACCTCCCTGCCGCCCTCCCGAGTCTGAGTTTCCACCCCCACCCCAATCCCCTTTTCCCCCCCTTTTCCCCTGGAGCAATGGAAGCTTCTCCTGCCTTCCCAACCCAAAATTCCCCAAAAAAATTCCCCCCGGAATTCCCGGAATTCCAGAGCTGCTCGTGCTGCTCCTCCCGGATTTGAGCTCCCGCCTCCACGTCCAAGGGAGCTCTGTCCTGCCTTGCCTCTCCATCTCTTCCCAAAAATCCCCCAAAAAAATCCCCAAAAATACCCCCAAAATTCCCAAAAATCCCCCCAAAAATCCTCTAAAAATCCCTAAAAAAATCCCCAAAAATCCCCAAAAATCCCAAAAAAATCCCAAAAAAATCCCAAAAAATTCCCAAAAAATTCCCAAAAAAATCCCAAAAAAATCCCCAAAAAATCCCCAAAAATCCCCCAAAAATCCCAAAAAAATCCCCGAAAAATCCCAAAAAAATCCCAAAAATTCCCCAAAAATCCCCAAAAAATACCAAAAAAAATCCCCAAAAATCCCCCAAAAATCCCCAAAAAATCCCTGGAATTGCAGAGCTGCACGTGCTGCTGCTGGAGGAGCTGCTGGTGCTGCTGCAGCGCCAGGACGAGCGGCTGGTGCTCAAGTGCCACAGCAAGAGCGCCCTGGGGGCCTCCTCCGACACCAAGGGCAGCTTCAGCCCCGTCCTCAAGCTCAACTCGGTGCTCATCCGCTCCGTGGCCACAGGTGGGAGCCGGAAATCCCGGAATCCCGGGGATTTCGGGGAATTTCGGGGGGTTTTTGGGCCGTGGGAAGGGGTTTAAGGGCGGGCAGAGCGTCCCTGGAATCCCATCTGCGTCCGGGAGTGCTTCGGGGTGGGAGGAATCATCCCAAATCCAAGGGCAGGGACGTTCCTGCTGTTCCAGGTGGGTCCAGGGATGGGGAATCCATGGGATAACCCAGTCGAGGATCCGGAATTTATCCCAGGTATCCCAAATAAACCAGCCCAGGGATTCCTGGAAAAGATCCCTTAAACCCCGTCCAATCCCACCCCAGTTCCAAGGGCAGGGACATTCCCACCATCCCAGGTCGCTCCAAACCCCATCCAGGCTGGAACTGGGCACTCCCAGGGATGGGGAATCCATGGAATAACCTGGGCCAGGGAAGGATTTATCCCTAAAATCCCCTCTGAGCCAGCCCAGGGAATCCTGGAATGCTTTGGGATGGAAAGGATCCCCAGAGATCCAAGGGCAGCGCCACTCCCACCGTCCCAGGCGGCTCCAGGGCTGGGAAATCCATGGAATGATGGCCGGGGGTGTCCCCGGGGGGGGATTCCGGCCCTTCCCGGGGATTCCCGGGCTCATCCCGAGGGTCTCTGCCCCCCCAGACAAGCGGGCGCTGTTCATCATCTGCACCTCCGAGCTGGGACCCCAGATCTACGAGCTCGTGGCGCTCACGTCCTCGGAGAAGAACACGTGAGGGAGAGGGGCACGAGAACCCTCGGGATGAGCCCGGAAATTCCCCGGGAAGGGCCCGAAAATTCCCTGGGAGGGGCCGGAATCCTTGGGATGAGGCAGAAAATCCCTGGGGAGACAAAAACCCTCAGGATGAGCCCGAAAATTCCCTGGGAGGGGCTGGAATTCTTCCCTTGGGGGGACAAAAATCCTTGGGATGAGCCCAAAAATTCCCTGGGAGGGGCTGGAAAATTCCCTGGGGGGACGAAATTCCGTGGGAGGGGCCGGAATTCCCGGAATTCCTTGCGGGGCAGGTGGATGGAGCTGCTGGAGCAGGCGGTCCAAGGGGCCACCAGGAGCGTCCCCGGGCCACCAAAACGGCACCACAGCGAGGCCAGCACGGCACCCAGCGGGTGAGCTGGGAATGGGATGGGAATGGGAATGGGAATGGGAATGGGAATGGGAATGGGACTGGGAATGGGACTGGGAATTAAATGGAATGGGAGTGGGAATGGGAATTAAATGGAATGGGAGTGGGAATGGAAATGGGATGGGATGGGAATGGGGTTGGGATGGAGCTCAGGGGGTTCCTGGTGTCCCCAGAGGGTTCCTGGGATGGGGATGAGGACACTTGGGGGCATCTCTTCGGACACTGGGGTGACTGGGGACACGGGGGTGGCTCTCTGGGGACACTGGGGACGCTGGGGACGCTGGGGTGGCTCTCTGGGGACGCTGGGGTGGCCGTGCCCCCGCGGTGACGCTCCCGTCCCGTTCCCAGGCTGGTGCTGCCGGATCCCGACGTGTCCCCGGTGCTGTCCCGGGGCTCCGGAGCCGAGCCCGAGGCTGAGGATTGTTCCTCGGGTACGGCTGGCCCTGTCCCGGCCCTGTCCCGGCCCTGTCCCCTCCTGTCCCCTCCTGTGCCACCCCCGCTCCATGCCCGCTGTTCCCGCAGCCGACAGCGACGCCGAAGCCTCGGGAAGGGACAAACCCCTGGAGGAGCTGCTGGAGGAGCCGGGGGGACACGAGGGGCGCCTGGGACCGGCCGGAATCGGGGACCCCAACCCCATCCCGGGGCTCCCCAAATCCCCCGGCAGCGCCAGCGTGGCCGAGGCGGCGCTGCAGGACGGTGAGGCCGGGGGGGCCCTCGGGAAAACCCCAAATCCCCCAGTTTTCCTCCCTCTGTGTCCCATTCCCTTGGGAAAACCCCAAAACCTCTTCTTTTCCTCCCTCTATTCCCCACTCCCTCGGGAAAACCCCAAATCCCCCAATTTTCCTCCCTCCACTCCCCATCCTGGGAAGTTTTTCCCTCTGGAAACCCCAAAACTGCCCCATCCCCGGACATTTTCCCCCGGGATGACCCCAAATCCTCTTTTCCCTCCCTCCGATCCCAATCCCAGTGGAGACCCTGGAGCTCCTGATCGTCCGGTGGCTCCGGCCGGGCCGGGACCCCGATCCCGAGGACGACGTCACCCCCACGCCCTCGGTGGCCGGAGCAGCCTCCGGCCAGGGCTGGGATTCCGTGATGTCCGGCCGCGATTCCGTCATGTCCAGTTGGGATTCAGCGATGTCCGGTCGGGATTTTCCGATGTCCGGCCGGGATTTTCCGATGTCCAGCCGGGATTTGCCACTGTCCGGCCGAGATTCGGCCACGTCCAGTCGGGATTTTCCAATGTCCAGTCGGGATTTGCCGATGTCCAGTCAAGATCCGGTGGTGTCCGGCCGGGATTCGCCGCTGTCCAGCCGGGATTCGGCGATGTCCGGCCGGGATCTGCCCGTGTCCAGTTGGGATTTGCCCATGTCCGGCCGGGATTCGGCGCTGTCCAGCCAGGAGTCGGTGACGTCCGGCCGGGATTTGCCGACGTCCGGCCGGGATTTGCCGATGTCCGGCCGGGATTCGGCCGCCCAGGAGGGATCCCGGGAAGAGCCGGACGGGCCGGAGCCCAACGGGATCCAGGTCGTCCGGAAAGGTAAAGGGGGATGGGATTGGGGTGGGATTTGGGGGAATTTGGGGTGGGAAGTGACAGGAATTCCCTGCCCTGCTGGGATTTGGGATCCGGGGTCTCGTTCCCAGTTCCTTTTTTGGGATCAGGGGTCTCGTTCCATGCCTTTTCCCGGGATTTGGGGTCTCATTCCTGTGGTTTGGGCTCTCATTCCCCGTCCCTCTCTGGGACTGGGGTCTCATTCCCTGCCCTTTTCCCGGATCTGGGGTCCCGTTCCTGGATTTGGGGTCTCATTCCCTGCCCTTTTCCCGGATCTGGGGTCCCGTTCCCGGATTTGGGGTCTCATTCCCTGCCCTTTTCCCGGATCTGGGGTCCCGTTCCCGGATTTGGGGTCTCCTTCCCCGCTCCCTGCACGAGCTTCCCTGGATCAGAGCTGGGGTGCTCATTTTGGGGTTCCGATTTTGGGTGCTGATTTTTGGGGTTCCGGGTGCTGATTTTGGGTGCTGATTTGATTTTGGGTGCTCATTTTGGGTGTCAATGTCGGGATTCTGATTTTGGGGTGCTGATTTTGGGTGCCAATTAATTTCGGGTGCTGATTTTGGGGTGCTGATTTCGGTTTTCAATTTTGGGGTGCTGGCTGCTAATTGGGGTTGCTCATTAATTTTGGGGTGCTAATTAATTCCAGGTGCTGCTTTCAGCTGCTGGGTGCTAATTGGGGGCGCTAATTAATTTTCGGGTGCTAATTTGGGGTGCCGGGGGCTGATTTTGGGTGCCGATTTTGGGGCGCTGGGGTGCTAATTGGGGGCGCTAATTAACCTCGGAGGTACCAATTAATTTCGGGTGCCTCTCTGGGGTGCGAATGAACTAATTGGGGGTGTTAATTAACTAATTGGGGTGCTAATTACCGCGTTCCGGTGGCGGGGACGCTCCCCCCCTTGCCCCCCCCCCCCTTTTTTGGGGGCTCAGCCCAGGAGGAGGGGGCGGAGGAGGCCACGCCCCCGCGCGGCTGCAGCCAATCAGAGCCCGAGCTGCGGGAAGGAGGCGGAGCCAACGCCGAGGGTAACCGGCCCCTCCCCCACCCCCAAAAAACCCCACCCCGAGGGCCCCAAAAACCCCAAAAGGGACACAAAAACCCCAAAAGGGACACAAAAACCCCAAAGGGACACAAAGCATCCCTGAGGACACGAAAAAACTCAAAAAGTCCACCAAAAATCCCAAAACGGCCACAAAAAATCCCAAAAGTGCCACCAAAAATCCCCCCGAGGGGTCCCTGGGCCACCAAATGCCCCAAAACTGCCACCAAAACCCTTCTGGGGACACCAAAACCACCCCTGAGGGGACCCCGGGTCACCAAGGGCCACCAAAACCCCCCTGGGGACACCAAACCCCCCTGAGGGGCCACCAAACCCCCCTGAGGGGCCACCAAAACCCCCCTGGGGACACCAAATCCCCCCTGGGGGGGCCACCAAGACCCTCAAGGGGTCCCCAGGGCCACCAGGACCCGCTGGTGGCCACTGAGGTCCCCCCCCCGTCCCTTTTCCAGGGAATTTTTTCTACCTGAGCCTCCCCACGGGACCCCCCCGGGACCCCCCCCCGGGGCCCCCCCGGGCGGGAGGGGACAGCGGGGACCCCCCCCGGGGCCAGCCCGGGGCCACCGAGCTCATCCTGGGGACCCTGCAGGAGCTGAGGGGGAAAGTGCTGAGGCTGAGGGTGAGAGACCGGAATGGGACATTAATGGGGACAGGGGGACATTAATGGGGACAGGGGGACATTAATGGGGACAGGGGGACATTGGGGACATTAATGGGGACATTAATGGGGACAGGGGGACATTAATGGGGACATTGGGACATTAATGGGGACATTGGGGGACATTAATGGGGACAGGGGGACATTGGGGACATTAATGGGGACATTGGGGACATGGGGACCCTGCAGGAGCTGAGGGGGAAAGTGCTGAGGCTGAGGGTGAGAGACCGGAATGGGACATTAATGGGGACAGGGGGACATTAATGGGGACACTGGGACATTAACAGGGACACTGGGGACATTAATGGGGACATTGGGGACATTGGGACATTAATGGGGACATGGGGACATTGGGGACACATTGGGACATTAACGGGGACACGGGGGGACACTGGGGAGATGGGGACATTAATGGGGACATTGGGACATTAATGGAGACATTGGGGACATTGGGACATTAATGGGGACAGGGGCTGCTCAGGCTGAGGGTGAGACCCCAAAAGCAGGGACATGAATGGGGACATTAACAGGGGACATTAAAGGGGACGTTAAAGGGGACGTTAAAGGGGACATGGTATGGATGGGATGGGGACACAAGGGGGACGTTAAAGGGGACGTTAAAGGGGTCCTGGGAGGGGGACATGAAGGGGACATGGGGGGGGACATTGGGGGTGTCATGGGGACATTAAGGGGGTTATGGGGGGACATAAAGGGGGCACTGGGGGCACACTAAAGGTGTCCCCAGCGTGTCCCCAGCCTGTCCCCGTGTCCCCAGGCCCTGGAAGCCGCTCACTGGCAGCTGCTGCGCTCGCTGGGCGCGGGCGATGTCCCCGCTGTCCCCCCCGGCCCCTCCTGGCGGGGACACCCCGGCACCGCCACCCACGGCACAGGTGAGACCCCCGGACCTCGCTGTCCCCCCGTGTCCCCCTTCATGTCCCCCCACTCCACCCCATCCCCAGCATTTCCCCCATTCTCCCCATAATTCCCCCATTATTTCCCCCATTTTTTCCCATTTTCCCCATTATTTCCCCCATTATTTCCCCCATTTTCCACATTTCCTCCATTTTTCCCAATTCCCCCATTATTTCTCCATTATTCCCTCATTATTTTCCCATTAATTCCCCATTATTTCCCCATTATTCCCCATTATTCCCCCCTTATTTCCCCGTTATTTCCCCATTTTTTCCCATTTTCCCCATTTTTTCCCCCATAATTCCCCCATTATTTCCATTACTTTCCCCATTATTTCCCCCATTTTCCCCATTATTTTCTCCATTATTTTCTCCATTATTTCCCCCATTATTCCCCATTTCCATTATTCCCCCATTTTCCCCATTATTTCCCCATTATTTCCCCCATAATTCCCCCATTACTTCCTTATTATTTCCCCATTTTTTCCCATTTTCCCCATTTTTTCCCCCATAATTCCCCCATTATTTCCATTACTTTCCCCATTTTCCCATTTTTCCCATTTTCTCCCCCATTTTTTTTCCAGGCTCCGAAGCCCCCGCCCACCTTTAGCCCGGGGTGGGGGATGGGCTGGGCCGGGATTTCCACCCCCTCCCTCCCCCTCCCCCACAATCCCGGGAGGTTTTCCAGGGAATTCCGGCCGGGAACGACCCCCCCGGACGAGCCGGAAGCTGGACAAATGCACTTTGTTGGGAATTCCCCCTTTTCCACCCCAAAAAAACAAAAAAACCCTATAAATATGTACGTACTCCGCCCCTCCCCCACCCTGTAAATACCCCCCCCCGGCCCCCCCCGGGTGTCCCCCCCCCCCCCGGTGACACGGTGACAATCGGGGGGTGGCCGGGGCGCCCCCAAAACCCCGGCTTTTCCCCCCAAAACCCCGGGGGGGGGCGCTGGAAGCTGGAAACGATTCCCGGGGTCTGCAGTGGTTCTTTGTGGGATTCGGGGCTTTTTTATGGGATTCGGGGGGGTTTGTGGGATTTGGGGTTTTTTTGGTGGGATTTCGGGGGGGGTTTATGGGATTTGGGGTTTTTTTAATGGGATTCAGGGCTTTTTATGGGATTTGGGGGGGGGTTTATGGGATTTGGGGCGTTTTAGTGGGTTTTGGAGTTGTTTTTTATGGGATTTGGGGGGTTTTTTACGGGATTTGGGCATTTTCTCCTGGTTGGGGAAGGGGGGGGTTTATGGTGAGTTTAGGAGGGGTCCGAAGTCCTGGATTTGGGGTTTGGGGAGGGGGTTCCGGAGGTCCTGGAGTGGAGTCCTTGGTGTCCACAATGTCCCACTCAGGGCATTCCTGGTGTCCTGGGCGTCCCCAGTGTCCCATTCCTGGTGTCCTCGGTGTCCCCGATGTCCCCAATGTCCCATTCCTGCTGTCCTTGGTGTCCCATTCCCGCTGTCACAAGGTGAAGATCTCGTCCTCGGCGTCCCTGGTGTCCCATTCCTGGTGTCCTCGGTGTCCCCAATGTCCCACTGAGGGCATTCCCGGTGTCCACAATGTCCCCAGTGTCCCATTCCTGGTGTCCTCGATGTCCCCAATGTCCCACTCAGGGCATTCCCGGTGTCCTCGATGTCCCCACTGTCCCATTCCTGGTGTCCTCGATGTCCCCAATGTCCCACTCAGGGCATTCCCGGTGTCCCCAATGTCCCCAGTGTCCCATTCCTGGTGTCCTCGATGTCCCCAGTGTCCCATCCCCGCTGTCACAAGGTGAAGATCTCGTCCTCAGCGTCCCCAATGTCCCACTCAGGGCATTCCCGGTGTCCCCGATGTCCCCAGTGTCCCATTCCCGGTGTCCCCAATGTCCCCAGTGTCCCATTCCTGGTGTCCTCGATGTCCCCAGTGTCCCATCCCCGCTGTCACAAGGTGAAGATCTCGTCCTCGGCGTCCCTGAGCGCGGCCGCCCGCGGGGTCCTGGTCAGCGGCCGCGGCCCCAGCCGGGCCCCCCGAGGGGACGAGGGGCTGCGGCCACCCCCGCCCGGCCCGGGGCTGCGGGGACACGGCGGTGACACCGAGGGTGGCACTGCCACCGCCCCCGGGCCGCGGAACCCCGATTTCACCCCAATTTTCCCAAATTTTCCCCCAATTTTCCCCCAATTCTGCCCTATTTTTTTCCCCAATTTTTTAACAACTTTTCCCTCAATTCCACCCCAGTTTTGCCCCAATTTAACTCCAGTTTTTTCCCCGATTTTGCTCCAGTTTTTCCCCATTTCCCCCTCAGTTTTTCCACCTATTTCTCCTCAGTTTCCCTCCCAGTTTGCCCCAGTTCCTCCCAGTTCCCACCCGGTGTCGCGGCCCCGCAGCCGCTGCGCCGCCGCCTCCTTGGAGCGGCCGAGAAGCCCCAATTTCACCCCCATTTTTCCCCAGATTTTGCCCCAATTTTCCCCCAGATTTTGCCCCAACTTTCAGCCCAGTTTGCCCCAGTTCGCCCCAGTTCCCACCCGGTGTCGCGGCCCCGCAGCCGCTGCGCCGCCGCCTCCTTGGAGCGGCCGAGAAGCCCCAATTTCACCCCCATTCTTCCCCAGATTTTGTCCCAATTTTCAGCCCAGTTTGCCCCAGTTCGCCCCAGTTCCCACCTGGTGTCGCGGCCCCGCAGCCGCTGCGCCGCCGCCTCCTTGGAGCGGCCGATCTCGGCGTCCAAGCGCCGCAGGAAATCCGAGGCCGAGAGGTCGTGGCGGGAGGGGCTGGGGGGCTCGGGGCTGTCCCCGGGAACGTCCCGATCCCGGTCCCAATCCCGATCCCGGTCCCGGTCCCTCGGGAAGGGCCCCTGGGGCCGCGCCGGGGCCGGGATGAGCAGGGTGGGCTTCAGGAAGATGGTGTCGGAGGCGTAGAGGCGGTTGGCGCGTTGGATCTGCTCCATCTGCGGGGCGGGAGCGGGGTCGGGATGGGGACAGGGACAAGATGAGAACAGGGACAGGGATGGGACTGGGATGGGATGGGATGGGAACAGGGATTGGGATGGGATCGGGGACAGAGATTGGGACAGGGATGGGGACAGGGGATGCGATGGGGACAGGGATGGGGACAGGGATGAAATGGGGTGGGGACAGGGATAGGGACAAGGGTAAGGGTTGGATGAGATGGGGA
Source organism: Lycocorax pyrrhopterus obiensis (assembly GCA_014706295.1). Taxonomy (NCBI): domain Eukaryota; kingdom Metazoa; phylum Chordata; class Aves; order Passeriformes; family Paradisaeidae; genus Lycocorax; species Lycocorax pyrrhopterus. The sequence continues at coordinate 1,811,486 of JACSVZ010000033.1, forward strand.
CAGGACGAGAACAGGGACGGGGATGGGGACAGGGACAGGGATTGGGTGAGGTGGGATGGGGACCGATTATAGGGACAGGGATGGGGACAGGGGACAGGACGCGATGCGGACGGGGCTGGGCGAGGGAAGCGAACCAGGACGGGACGGGCCCGGGATGACCCTCGGGGACCCCCGGGACCTTCCCTGCCCCCGCTCCGCGCTCCCCCGGGGCCGCTCACCGTCACCCCGTAGCGCAGCGCCAGCCCCGGCAGGGTGTCCCCGGGCCGCAGGCGGTGCTCCCGCGGGGCCGCCCCCGCCCCGCCGCTCCCCGCCATGGCCCGCCCGGGGGTCCCGGCCCGGGGGTCCCACCCGGGGGTCCCGCCCCGGCCCCGGCCCCGGCCCCGGCGCTCACGGGGCGCGCTCGGCCCCGGGCCCCGCCGAACCGGCGCGGCCTCGCGGCGCCTTCTGGGGGCTGTAGTCCTGGACGGGCGATCTCCGCCGCCATCTTCATGGCGGATCCCCGCAGCCGAACTACAATCCCCATCAGATCGCGGGGTCGCGCCAAGCACTCTCTGACTGGTCCTTTTCCCCGTCCACTGCCCGCTGGGAAGCGGTACCCGGAAGCGTTGGCGCGGTTGCCATGGTGACCGCGGCCTGGCGGGGGCCGCCATGTCCTTTAAGCGCGACGAGTCGGACCCGGGGCCGCTCGGGGCGCTGCAGGTGGGGCCGGGACCCCCCGGGACCCTTCCCCGGACACCTCTCGGGTACCCCCGGCACCCCCAACCCCGGTCCCGCCCTCCCAGCGCCACCCCCGGGTTCACCCCCGGGGCGCGGCCTGAGCCCCTCGGGTCCCCTGAGCCTTCCCTGCGTCCCCTCAGCCCTTCCTTGGGTCTCCCGGCTCCCCCCAACCCTTCCCTGAACCCCCCGGGACCCCCAACACTTCCTTGGGTCCCCCTGCGTTCCTTTGTGTCCCCTCAGTCCCCTTGAGGTCCACCCAGTCCTTCCCTGGGTCCCCCCAACCCTTCCCTGAACCTCCCGGGACCCCCAACCTTTCCCAGGCTCCCCCTTTGTCCCCTCGAGGTCCCCTCGCTCCTTCCCCGAGTCCAATCCGTCCCCTCAGCCCCCTCCCCCCGGGCTCTGAGGGTCCCCGTGCTGAGGGGGGGCAGTTTGGGGACACAGCGAGGGACAGTTCGGGGGCAGGGCGGGGGTGACCCCTCAGGTGACCCCGCTGCCCCCCAGAAACGCCGCGTGGCCGAGCTGCTGGCCAGCGCCATCCCCGAGGACGAGGCGCTGCTGCTGCGCGACGGCAGGTGAGGGACCCGCTGTCCCCAGGGTGTCCCCACGGTGTCCCCAGGGTGTCCCCTCGTCTCTGGACACCGCTTTGGGGGGTCCTGACATTGTCCCCCTCCCCTGACCCGAGTCTGGGGGCTCCTGGCGCTGTCCCCACGCTGTCCCCCCAGGCTGGCGTGCTCGGTGTGTCCCCACCGGCCCGTGTGTGACACTCTGGAGATGCTGGTGCTGCACAGGGCGGGCAGGAGGCACCTGGACAGTGAGTGAGGGGCCGGGGGGGCCCCGCGTCCCCTTCCCCGTGTCCCCTTCCCCATGTCCCCTCGGTGTCCCCTCGGTGTCCCCTCCATGTCCCCGTGTCCCCTTCCCCGTGTCCCCTTCCCTGTGTCCCCGCATGTCCCCTCGGTGTCCCCTCCATGTCCCCGCGTCCCCTTCCCCGTGTCCCCTTCCCCGTGTCCCCTTCCCCATGTCCCCTTCCCCGTGTCCCCTTCCCCGTGTCCCCCCGTGTCCCCTCGGTGTCCCCTCGGTGTCCCCTCCATGTCCCCGTGTCCCCGTCCCAGGCCTGCAGCGCTCCTACGGCCGGCACCGCTCGCCCCAGGTGACCCCGCAGGGACCCCCGGAGGCGCCGGGTGTGTCCCAAGGTGTGCAGGTGGGTGTGGCCTCGATGGGTGTGGCCCGCTGGGCGTGGTCCGCTGGGCGTGGCCTCTCTGGGTGTGTCCCAGTGGGCGTGGCCTGACCCGTCGCTGTCGCTGTCCCCAGGCCCCGCTCCTGGCCCGGACCCGTCGGATCGCCCGGAGCGCGCTCCTGAAATCGGCTCCCTACAGCAGCTGCTGCCGGAGAGCGGGGTCAGGGACACCGGGAAAAAGGGAAAAAATGGGAAAAGACGGGAAAGGGACACGGGGACACCGGGAAAAGCTGAGAAAGGGACCCAGGAACCTTGGGAAAAGCTGGGAAAAGCCATGGGATTCCTGGGAAGGGGGCCCAGGAATACTGGGAAAAGACTGGGAAAAGCTCTGGGATTTCTAGGAAAGACACTGGGGGGGTGAGGGACACCGGGAAAAGCTGGGGAAAGCCACGGGATTCCCGGGAAAGGGACTGGGAGGGTCAGGGAAAGCTCTGGAATTCCTGGGGAGGGACCGGTGGGGTGAGGAGGACGAGGGAAACCCTGGAATTCCCAGGAAAGGGAATTTTATGGGATTCATCCCCGCTCCCTTCCCCCTCCCAGGACCAAGGGCAGCAGCTCCCGGGCCGGGTCCTCCGGGATGATCCCAAACAATTCCCAGACAGTGCCGGAGCCACCCCGGAATCCCGGGAACCCCGAAGGCTCCGGCCCCGCACACAGAGAGGGTGAGACACCCCCCCCTCCCCCATTCCAGGGGGTTTTCCCGGGAATTCTCCATTCCCGGAATTCCCACCAGCCCCCCCTCCCTCCCCCAGGTGTTCCCAAGGCGGGAAGGAAAGGAAATTCCCGATTTTCCGAGGGACCGAGCCTGGAGCGGCTCCGGATCCTGCGGCACCACCTGCACCTGCGCAGGTGAGTTGGGCGCTGGAAATGCCGGGAAAAATCCCAAAAATTCCCCAAAAAAATCTCAAAAAATCTCCCCAAAAAATCCCAAACATCTCCCCAAATAACCCTAAAACATCCCCCAAAAACTTCCCCCCGAAATATCCCCAAAAATGTCCCAAAAATATCCCAAAAAATCCCCCAAAATATCCCCAAAAATATCCCAAAAAATCCCAAAAAATCTCCAAAATCCCGGGAATCCCCATGAACCCCCAGCCCCCCTTTCCCTGACGCTGCCTCCGCTCCCAGCCGGGGCTGGCTCCAGGATCCCGCCGGGAATTGGGTGAAGGACGGGAACGCCGAGTTCGACTCCGACGAGGAGGAGCCGCCGCCGCTGCCGCCGGCCTGACCCCCCCCCTGTCCCCAAATGTCCCCAGAGCCCCGGGAATACAGGCCTGGAGAGGACACAGAGGTGTCGGAGCGTTGGGAATTGTCCAGGAAGGGGATTTGGGGGTTCCCGCTCGGCCTGGGGGGGTTGGGGTGAGCTCACGGGGGGTGGGGGCTGGGTCTGTCCCCTCCTGTCCCCTCCTGTCCCCTCCTGTCCCCTCCTGTCCCTGTTCCCCCATCCCATCCCCGTTGGGGGCTCCCTGTGGGAATTTCCCCCCCTAAATTTATGGGATTTTCCTACAAACGCCTCAGGAGCCCCTGAATTGGGGGATTTGGGGTCTCCCACGGATCCAGGGGGGCACGGTGGGGATGTGGCCACCCCCGGCCCATCCCAAAATCCCAAACCACGAAGGGACCCCAAATCCGCGTTTTCCCAGCGTTTTTCCAGTTTATTCCCAGCGGTTCCTGAGCTCGGGATGGGGACAGGGGGAGTTTTAGGATTTCTTCTGTTGGCGACCTAGGGGGAGAGAAAAGGGGGGTTCAGGGGTGGGACCCCAAATTCCCGCCCGGAGGGGACACCTGGGGACACTCAGGAGCTCTTTACAACGAGAGGGGGCTCAGATCTGGGTTTTACTCCCCCAGAGTCCCTGAGGTGACCCTTGGGGACACTTGGGGACACTCACGGAGCTCGTTGTTGCGGGTGAGGGCGGCGGCCGCGCGCGCCCGGGGGCCCTGCAGGGTGAAGGTGTAACCGAAGCGCAGCACGGCCGGGCACCGCTCCAGCATGGCCGCCATGGCCATCTCCGCCGTGTCCCCGAGGCGCTGGCTCTGCACAGGGGTTGGGGACACTGAGGTCGCTGTCACACCCCCCGGTGTCCCCCCTCTCCCTGTCCCTGCTGTCCCTGCTGTCCCTGTCACCTGGTTGTCCACGCGGAGCTCGGTCAGTGTCCGGCAGTGGCCGACGGCCGCCAGGACCCGCAGCATCCCCGCGCTGGTGATGAAGTTGGACTCGAGGTTGAGGCTCTGCAGGCTCTGGTTCTGCTCCAGCATCGCCGCCACCGCCTGGGGGACACCGCGGGGACACCGCGGGGACACCGCAGTGGCACCAGAGTGGCACCCAAGGGTCACATCGGGGGTGGGGGGAGAGGCAGCGCTGAAGGGTTTGGGTGGGGTCAGGGGGCAGTGAGGGGTGGGGACTGTCCCCAAACTGGCTGGGGACACGGGACACAGGGCAGGGACTGTCCCCACCCCATGAGGGGACACCTGGGGACTCACGTTGGCCACGAGGTCGTTGCTGCGCGTGGCCACCAGGCTGAGGCTGCGCACGTGGGTGTTGGTCTTGATGGCCTCGCAGATGGCCTCGAGCGTGGGGACAGGGATGTCCTGGGGACAGGGGACGTTGGGGACAGGGTCACCGAGGGGCTGGGGACACCCCGGCGTGAGACCCGTCACCCTGGGGCCCCCCTGGGAACAGCCTGGGGACAGCCTGGGGACAGCGGTGTCACCTTGATGTTGTTGAGGTTGACGTCCTGCAGCGCGGGGTCGTTGTCCTGCAGCCGCCGCAGCGTCTCAGCCACGTCCGTGGGGTTCGGGGGCTCGTCTGGCACCGGCCGGTACCGGTCCGGCTGCACCACGCCTGGGACACGGATGGGGACAGCGCGGGGACACCACTCAGGGAGACAGGGGGACACCACGGGTGACACCACGGGGACAGTGCTCGGGGATGTGGGGACACGTGGGTTTGGTCCCCAAATCCTGCCCCAAGTGCCCCAGGGAGCCGTTTGTCCCCTGTCCCAGGGGTTTGTCCCCATGTCCCCTGTGGCTGTCCCCGGCCGTGTCCCTGTGTCACTCACTGTTGATGCCCTCGGTGTTGCAGATGTCCCCGCTGCAGATGGCGTCGTAGTACTGCTTGTTGCTCATCAGCGTGTACATGCCCAGGATGGCTGCGGGGACACCGGGGACATTGGGGACATCAGGGGACATTGGGGACATCGGGGGACACAGGAGCCCGCTGTCCCCTCGGGGAGGTGGCTCTGAGAGCCGAAGGTGGGGTCGGAGCTGCTTTAACTGAGGGGACACAGAGGGCGAGGGGGGCCCAAGTGTGACACTGGGGGACAAAGTGTGTGAGACTCAGGTGTGTGACAGGGATGTGTGTGTGACACGGGACGGGTGTGACAGTGACACAGGACAGGTGTGACAGTGACACAGGACAGGTGTGACGGGGTGTGTGTGACACTCGGGTGTGACAGTGACACAGGACAGGTGTCCACGCTGGCCTCATGCGTGGTGTCCCGTCCCCGTGTGACGCTGTGGGACGTTGTGTGACACAGGGGTGTCCCCAGGACAGCGTTACCCTTGGCCGAGGCCCTTCCTGGTGCCGATCCCGGCCCCACGGGGATCCAGGCCTGCGTAGAGTCCGGCCTTGTTCCCATTGCTCCAAACCCATCCCATCCCATCCCATTCCCATTCCCAATCCCATTCCCATCCTGCTCCCATTCCCAACGCCGTTCCCTCGGCACCCACCGGCAATGTTGCACATCCCGATCCCATCCCAACCCCATTCCATTCCCATTCCTGATCCCATTCCTGATCCCATTCCAATCTCATCCCCATCCCATTCCCAATCCCAATCCCATTCCCATCCCGATCCCATTCCCAACCCCGTTCCCGTTCCCTCGGCACCCACCGGCGATGTCGCACATCTCGGCGTCGGTGGCGTTGGCCAGGGCCTCCTCCAGCTCCGGCTCCAGCGTCACCTGCTCCTCCCGCGGCAGCTCCGGCCCCGGGCCCTTGGGGACAAACGGCTTCCCTGGGGACACGGGGACATGGGGACAGGGTCACAGCCGATATGGGGACATGGGGACAGGGTCACGGCGGGCACAGTGGCACCAGGAGAGGCTCACACTGGCTGGGGACACTGGGCATGGTGGCACAGGGACTGTCACACCACACAGGGACACTGGACACAGGGACAGGGTCACACTGGCCCGGACACGGCATGGGGTGGCACAGGGACAGGATGGTGCTCCCCAGGGACGGGGCTGATGGGGCTCGTGGGGATGTGGCCTGAGGGGGGGACGCTGTGCCCAGGGCTGGCACTGCTGGGGGGTGGCACCGCCAGTGTCCATCCCAGGGGTGACATTGCCAGCGGTGGTGGCCGTGCCCGGGGCTGGCGGGGGCCCAGCTCGCCCAGGACACCCGAGCCGCTGGCGAGGCCGAGCTAAATATACCCGACCCTGGGGGCCCGGTCCCCTCAGTGTCCCCACACTGTCCCCACACTGTCCCCCAGCCATCCCCACGCTGTCCCCCGGCTGTCCCCAGACCTTTCTTCTCGCCGGTGAAGGGCACGAGGTCCTGGCGCTCCTCGGCCTCCAGCGCCTGCCTCTCCAGGTGCTGCAGCAGCGCGTCCCGGTCCAGCGGTCCCGTGGGGCTCTTCTGGGTCTGGTCGCGCTGCCGCAGCCCCGCGGGCAGCAGGACGTTCTGGGGACACCGCCCGTGTCACCCCCGCGTGGCCCCGGTGACCAGCGGGACCCCCCCGCCGTCCCCGCGCCCACCTCGGGGTCCATCTCGGCCAGCTCCGCGTCCAGCTGCGCCAGCTCCTCCGGGGACAGCTCCCGCAGGATTTTGTCCTCGTCGATGTCGCGGTACTTCTCCAGCTCCTGCCGGTACGGCGTCATGGCTGGGGACAGCGGGGACAGCGCTGGGGACACCGGGGGGACACCGGGGGGGCCCCTCCGTGCCACCCCTGCGGGGACACCGCGGGGAGCAGCGCTTGGGGACACCGAGCGCACCCCAAAAGTTGTCCCCGAGCTCTGTCACCTCCCGGCGGGGGCACATCCCGCTCCGCCCCTCCCCAAGTCCAGGGTGTCCCCAAATTCCAGCCCCCCCAAACCCCCCGGGGTGACAGGAGGGGACAAACCCCCGAGTCCCCAAATGTCGCGACCCCACAAACGCCGCTCCACGATGTCCCCACGCCGGGGGGAGGGAGGGGACACACCTGCAGCGCCCCGCCCCCCTCGGAGCGGGGAATTCCTTCGGGAAGCGGCTCCGGGAGCCCCCAACCCCCACCCCAAAATTTCTATCGCGGGAGGGGGGGGTGACACCCCCGGCATCCCCTTGGGGACACCGCGGGGCCGTACCTGGGGCCGATCCCAAACGCCGGGGCTGATCCCGGGGCCGATCCTAAATCCTGCGGCTGACCCCAAAGCCGATCCCAAAGCTGTGGGGTTGATCCCAAAGCCGACCCTAAAGCCCGGCGCCGATCCCAAAAGCCGGCGCCGATCCCGAAGCTGTGGGGCCGCGCAGGGCATGAGATCAGCGCTTTATTCTGGCCGGGAGGGGCGGATCGCGTGTCCCGGCCCTTATCGGGCCCCGGGGGGGCCCCGCCCCGTTCCCGCGGGGGCCCCGCCGACCCCAAAAACTGCCCGGGGCAAAAGGGAGCGCGGATCCTCCCCGAATCCTATAGATCCTACAAGGCTCCGACCCCGAAAACCGCCGGGGAAAAAGGGGGGATACGGGGAAAGGCGAGGGGGGCACGGATCCTTCCCAAATCCTGTAAATCCTACAAGGCTCCCACCCCAAAAGGCACCAGGGAAAAAGGGGGGACGGGGAAAGGGGGATCCTTCCCAAATCCTATAAATCCTACAAGTCTCAAGGAGGGTTTGGCCCCACGAGCCCCGAATTCAGGGGGTGAAGGCGTTTGGGGGAGCTGGGAACGAACTTTGCTTGTTGTGGGATTTCCTGGAAAAGAAGATCCCATAAACCCCGTTTATTGGAGGGTCTCCAGGAAAATGAGGGCCCCACACAGCCCCTGTTTTCTGTGGGATCGCCTGGAAAAGGCAATCAGAATCACTTGTTTATTGTAGGATTTTCTGGAAAAGAGGAGGATCCTATAAACCTGTAATGTGGATCCCATAAACCACTTGTTTGTTGTGGGATTTCCTGGAAAAGGGGCTCCCACGTTGTATTGTAGGATTTCTGGAAAAGGGTTCCACAAACCATTTATTGTAGGATCTCTGGAAAAAGTCACTCCCACCCCAGATTTTCCATAGGATCTCCTGGGAAAAGGGGCTCCCACCCCATATTTTTGTGGGATCTCCTGGAAAAAGAGTCTCTCACCCCAGATTTTCCATAGGATCTCCTGGAAAAGGGGCTCCCGCCCCATGTTTTTGTGGGATCTCCCACCACCCCACACAAACCAAGCCCCACCTCCACTTTATTCCCTCCTCCAACATCCCCGGTGAACAATGACCCCAAAAACCCCATCATCACTCCGGGTGATCCCATATCCCAATATCCCTAAATCCCCACACCCCAATACCCCAACATCCCAAATCCCAACATCCCAAAATCCGGGGATTTCAGGCACTGGGAACGCTTTGTTTGACGGTGATTTTTTGGTGTCCTGGGCAGGAGCCCCTCAACAAATCCATCACTCCCGTCAATCCCGATATCCCGAAACCCCGAATCCCGGATTTCAGGCGCTGGGCACGCTCTGTTTAACAACGATTTCCTGCCAGCCTGGGTGGGCTCCGGGTCTGGACGTTCCCATATCCCAACACCCCGATATCCCAACACCCTGATATCCCAAATCCCGGATTTCAGGCGCTGGGCACGCTCTGTTTGACGATGATTTTTTGGTGTCCTGGATGGGAACTCCTCAACAAAACCATCACTGCCCTCAACCCCAACACCCCGACACCCCAAATCCCGGATTTCAGGCGCTGGGCACGCTCTGTTTGATGACGATTTTCTGCCGGCCCAGGCGGGCTCCGGGTCCGGACGCTCCCATATCCCAACACCCCGATATCCCAACACCCCGCAATCCCGAATCCCGGATTTCAGGCGCTGGGCACGCTCTGTTTGATGACGATTTTCTGGCGGCCCGGGCGCGCGGCGGGGCCGTCGGTGCCCGCGGCCATGGCGGCGGCGGCGGCGGCGCTGGGCAGCCCGTGGGCCGTGATGTATTTCCTGTAGGCCTCGCGGATGATGCGGAAGGCGCGGGCGTTGGAGTAGGGGATGTCGGTGATGGGGTCGCGGTACAGGGCCGGCTTGTGGGTCACGGGGCACAGCTCGCGCACCGGCAGCCGCGGGGGCTTGCACTTGGGGAAGCAGCGCTCGAAGGTGGCGTCGTCGCTGAAGGAGATGAAGGTGCGCGAGCACTTCCCGGGGGAGAACGGGGCGGCAGCGGGCTGGGAGTCGGGGTCCAGCCTGCAACGGGCACGGGGAGGGGTGGGGAGAAGCTCGGCACGCTGGGATTTGGGGCCCCAAAAGCTGCTTCTCCCATGGGATTCGGGGGTGCCAAGGCGGTGCCCAAAAACCGTGACTCCAGTGGGATTTGGGGGCTCCAAAGTGGCGCCCAGAACCTGCTTTTCCCGTGGGATTTGGGGGTTCCAAGGCGGTGCCCGAACCCTGCTCTTCCCACAGGATTTGGAGTCTCCAAGCTGCTTTTCCCTCCCCAAACTGGGACAGAGCCAAGGGAGGCTCCAGGTCGGGATTCACTGCCCAAATCCACTCCCCAAAACAGGAGTTTGGGATTTGGGAGCTCCGAGGCGCTGCCCAACCCCTCTGGAGCAGCTCCAGGGCGGGATCCAGGTTGGGATCTGGGATCGTGGTGCCACTCACCCCTCGACATCCACGGGATCGTCGCGGCCGGGCTCGGGCAGGAGGGGCATGGTCAGGGACCAGTAGCGGATCACGGGGCCCACGATCTTCCTCTTCTTCTGCACCTGCTTCTTCTTGTCCGCCTCCAGCCGCTCGTAGTTCTCTGGGATCAGGAATGGCACCGGGAACGGCTCAGCCCCGAACGGCAACGTTACAGGGGTGCCGGGTCTTCCTGGGATCCCGGTGCCATTCCCAGTGCCGTTCCCACTGTCCCTGTGCCATTCCTGCTATCCCTGTCCCGATCCCTGTCTCATTCCCAGCCCCATTCCCGACCCCACTCCCTGTACCATTCTCAGCACCCCAGCCCCATTCCCGGTATCCCGACCCCATTCCCGAAGCCGCTCCCGCTCACCCAGGGATCTCAGGTTGATCTCCTCGGTGATCTTGGCCTCCTCCAGCAGCTCCTCCTGGGTCAGGGGCCGCTCGTAGTTGGGGCCTCCCTTTTTCCTCTTGGATTGCACCTGGCGCTCCTGGAGCCGCAGGAACGTCTGCCGGGTGTGCTCCGTCGTGGACTGCCGCATGTGCTTCCGGCCTGGGGGGACACTCGGTCAGCTGGAATCCCGGGAATGCTCCCCCGGGATCCCACCCCCAGCCCGGAGCACCGGGAGATCCCCAGGACCCCATTTCTGAACCAGGAGCTCTCCCGAAGGACCCCATTTCCAGCCCGGATCACTGGGAACCCCCCAGGATCCCATTCCCACCTGGGATCACCAGGAACTCTCCAGGATCCCATTCCCACCTGGGATCACCAGGAACTCTCCAGGATCCCGTTCCCACCTGGGATCACCAAAACCCCGCTCCCAGCCCAATTTCCCCCGTACTCCCCCATTTCCACCCCATTCCCACCCCACACTCACTGTCTCCCACATCCTCCTGCAGCTCCAAGGGCACGGATTTCACCTCCCGACTCTTCTGGGATCCTCCCCGCGGCCCCTCGGCCTTCTTGGCCCGGAGGCTCTTGAGCGGCTCCTGAAGGACCGGAACAGAACCGTGAGGATAAAAAAACCCAAAATCGTGGATTTGGGGCTGGATTTCCCGGGAAAACCCCTGGGGACGGCTCGGTACCCGGTAGGCCTTGGTGAGGACGCGGCGGCGGCGCCGGGGCTCGGCCTCGTCCTGCTCCGAGCCCGGCTCGTCCCCCTCGTCGATGTCGAAGTCCGAGTCCACCTCGTCATCGCTGTCCGAGTGCTCCCCGCGGTACTCGTCGTCCCCGGATTCCTGTGGGATGTTGGGAATATTGGGAATGTGGGATTGGTCACTCTAGGAACCCCCGAGTGCTCCCCACAGTGCTCGTCATTCCCTGTGGGAATATTGGGAATATGGGATTGGTAACTACGGAGCCACCCTGAGGGATCTTCATGGGACTCGTTGTGCCCAGATTCCTGCGGGATAGCGGGATGGATCCCCCTGGAGATGCCCCGGCTCCCGTTATCCCGGATTCCCACAGGACACGGGGATGGATCACCCAAGGGACCCCACTGATTCCCCCGAGACTTCTCACCCGCGGCTATCCCCACGTCCCCGGATATCCCCACATCCCCGGATATCCCCACCTGGGACCCCCGACCTCCCTCACCCCCCCACTCCCCTCACGTTTCCCGCCGCTCCCCTCCCCCTCAGAGCACCGGGCGCGCGCGGGGCCCGTTCCCGCCGGGTTTTTCCCGTTTCCCGCCGGTCCCTCCCGGTGCCGCTCGCCTCGTTGAAGCCGCCGTAGGTGGTCTGGTAGAACTCGTCCTCCTCCTCGGCCTGGAGCAGCCCCGAGAGGCGATTCCCGGCCGTTCTCCGCGGGGCGCGGCCCTCGGCCAGGCTCATCTCGGCGCTCGGCTGAGCCGCCTGCCGGGACCGCCCGGCGGGGAGAGAGCGAGCGCAGAGCGATCGATGGGGAGGGAGGGCGACACCGCGCGGGGAGAGGGGGAAAGTGCGGGGTGACGTCATTGGGGTGAGGCTGTGACGTCATGGGATGGGTACGCATATTCTGTGACGTCATGGGGTGCCAGGGGCTGTGTGTGCCCTCTGTGAAGTCACGGCGTGGGGTATGATGCATTTGTGAGGGTGGCCCTGTGACGCCATAGGATAGAGGCATAAATGTGTACGTCATAGCAGTGTGACGTCACAGGGCGGGGACATGTGTGCTCTCATGACGTCACGACTCGGGGGCGTGGCACATCAGGGTGTGGCACCGTGACGTCATGAGCTGGAACGTGAGGCGTTTCGCGCTAATTTAATGAGTGGGCGTGGTCTTGTCCAAATAAAGCACATCCGTAGCGACGGGGCGTGGCTTGGCCCGTGGGCGTGGCCTGTGTGGGCGGGGGCGTGGCCGGGCGTGGCGGGCGGGGGCGGGCTGAGGGGGCGGGGGGCGCAGCGCACGCTCCAAGATGGCGGCGGCGGCGGCGGCGGCGGCGGGGCCCGAGTCCGGCGGCAGCAGCGGCAGCAGCGGCGGCGGCCTCGGCGGTACCGGCCGGGAGCGGGGCCGGAGATGGGGCTGGAGGGCTCGGAGGGGGCTCGGGGGGCGCGGCTGGCGGGGTGGTGAGGGAAGGGGGGGGCTGAGGGGGGGCGTGAGGGTGAGGGGGCTCTGAGGGCGTGAGGGGCTGAGGGGAATGGGGGGGATTTTGGGGGTCTGAGGGGGCTCTGAGGGTGTGAGGGGACGGGGGGAATGCGGGGATTTTGGGGGTGTTATGAGGGGTCTGGGGGCGTGAGGGGCTGAGGGGAATGGCCGGATTTTGGGGGTCTGAGGGGGCTCTGAGGGCGTGAGGGGCTGAGGGGAATGGGGGGGGATTTTGGGGGGTTATGAGGGGTCTGGGGGCGTGAGGGCTGAGGGGGATCTGAGGGTCTCAGAGGCCTCTGGGGTCAGGGGGTTTTGGGGGTGTAGGACTGTGGGGCTCAGGGCATTTTGGGGGTCTTTGGGGTTTTTTTGGGGGGTGAAACTCTGGGGCTGAGTGGGATATTTGGGGGTCTTTGGGGTTGTGGGGCTGAGGGGGCTCTGAGGGCCTGAGGCATCTCTGAGGTGAGGGGTTTTTAGGGAGTCTTTCAGGTTTTTTGGGGGTGTAGAGCTCTGGGGCTGAGGGGGCTTTTTTGGGGGGTCTTTGGGGCTTTTTTGGGGGGTGTAGAACTGTGGGGCTTATGAGGAGTTTTTTGGGGTCTTCAGGGTTTTTTAGGGGGTCTGGGGGTGCAGAACTGTGGGGCTGAGGGGGATTTTTGGGGGTGTTTATGGGGTTTTTTGGGGGGGGTGTGTGGGAATTTCCTGGGTGGGTCTGGGACTCTTTTGGGGGGGATCTGGAGCTTCCTGAGGGAATTTTGGGGGAGATCTGGGGTGCCATAGGTGGGTCTGGACTCGACCTTTCCCTGGAAAAATCGAATTCCAAGCTGCCCTTTCCCTGTGGAAAACCTGGAAATGCACAGGGGGGATTTGGGAGGGCTCGAAATTCCTCTCCCCCTTCCCGAAAAAAAAAAAGTGGGATCGGGGCGGGGAGGGAGAAGTTTTTTGGTGCCAGGGAAATTCGATTCCCGTTCCCGTCCGGTGACTCAGGGGGTGGGAGCAGTTCCCGGCTCCCAAACCGGGATCCCGAAATCCCCCAAATCCCTTCCCGGAGCCCGGGAATCCTGTGGGAACAGCGACACGAGCACGGGATTTGTTTGGATAAGCGGGAATGGCAGCCAGGGAAAGGGCTGGAAGTGCGGCCGGCGCTTGGGAAACCGGGAATTCGCGGCCTCGGAGGCTTTGTTCAGGGATAAAACAGGGGATTTTTGGCCTTTAAACCTGGGTTTTTTCCTTTTCCCAGTTTTTCCTGGACTCGGCAGAACCCCTGGGAGAATCCAGCCCCTTATCCCACTTTTCCTACAAGCTCCAGATCGCCTTTTCCACCTTAAATTTGGGCTGTGACTCTCTCAGACCCGTGAAAATTCCATATGGGAAGGAGTGGGGGTGTTCCCTGTTCCCCACTTTTCCCTGGAAGGGTTTAGGGCCTGATCCCTGATTTCCTGCCTCTTTATCCATGGGGTTTTTTGGGAATTTGGAGCCAGAAACCCCTGGAGAGCAGCGTCGGGGGTTGGGATAAATTCAAATTTCCTCTTTTTCTGGGATTTTTTTCCCTGGTTCTCTGGAGTTTTTTTCCTGTTTTTCTGGGATTTTTCTCGTTTTTCCCTTTTGGGATTTGGAGCTTCTCCCGAGGAAGAACCGGATGGGATTTGAGGGAAAATCTCCCAACTCCACAAATAAAATCCCTTTTCCCTTCCTGTTGGAATAATTCCCATTATTTCCCAGGATTTTCCTGGGAGTAACGAGGGTGATACTGGAATAGGAGCTGGAAAAGTTGGGAATCCTGATTTATTTTTGGGGTAGAAAAGGTTTTGTTTGGATTTAAGGGTTTGTTTTGCTCCTGGGTAATCCTGGAATCACCCCACACCCTTCCCTGGGGATTTTTGGGACACCCTGTGTTGTTTTCCCGAGGTTTCCCACCCTAAATCCGGGGAATTTGGGTGGGTTTGGAGCCTTTCCCTGTTTTCCATAGGGATTTTCCTCATTTTCCTGCTTCCCTCATGCCCAAAACTCCAGGATTTGAGTCGGGAATGCTGAGGCTGAGGGAATTCCTCCCAAAATCCCTCAAAAAAACCCAGGAGCTGGGAGCAGAATCCCAAATTTTGGGCCTTAAAAAGAGCTGGGAACAGGCAGGAATGTTTTCCCAAATTCCTGGAAATCGGGACAATCCCTGCTCCAAATTTATCCAGTAACATCTGAGAGGCTTAAAATAATTCTGTCAAGTGACTCCAAACCTGGATTTGGGATACAATTCCTGTTTTTTTCCCTGGGAATCGCTGTGGGTTTTCCCAGTCAGGGATGGTTTTCCCACAAAAAAAAATCCCTTCCCACAAGAAGTCCCCAAAATTCCTTTTTATTTTTGGCCTGGAGTTGGAGAACTCGGGTGGAAAAAACAAAACCGGGAGCAAATCCATGGAAAATTCTCTGGGAATGAGGGAAAACTGCAGGGTTTTAGGGACCCCAAACCCCATTTCCTGAATTTTCCCTGGAATTCCCTTTGGGAAGTGGAACCTGCTCCTCCCTCCCCCTTCTCCCCTGGGCTTTGTCCACTCGGGGTTGGAATTCTCCCTCTGCCATCCCTAAAAATCCTTTTTTTTGGGATTAATCCCGGTGTTCTCCTCCCTGAGCTGCTCTTCTCGGGATTTGGGCTTCTTTTCCTGGGATTTGGGCTCCGTCCCAAGGCATTAAACTGAATTCTTGCCCTTTTTTCCAGCAGTAATTAAACGTTCCCTGAATCCCTGCGGATCCCCAGCGCTCCCGGGAACCGACCTGACCCAAATCCTCCCTTTTTTTGGGAAACAATTGTTGCTATTCCCACAAATCCAGGGGACTGATCCCGATTTTCCTGCTCCAGGGTGGGTTGGAGCCATCCGAGCTGGAAAAGGCGCTGGGGACCCCCTTTTTTTCTGGGAGTTGAGGCTGGAAAAGGGATTTTTGGGGGCATTTTTTGGAGATTTATATTCCCTGACTGCCATAAAAATGGAATTTTAAATCCATTTCCGTGGAAAAACGGGCAGATTTGGGTTCCTGGAGCTGCTGGGAGCAGGGAGGGGCTGGGATTTTAAATTCTGGAAGTGTTTGGGTGGAAAATCCGGCTGTAAAATCCAGGAATTTCAGGTCCAGACTGGGATCAATTCCCAAATAATCCCTGTTACACCTCCAGGAGACGCTCCTGGAGCCTTTCCCAGATTTCCCAGAGCTTCCAGGGGTTGGAATTGCCACCAAAAATCCCAGGAAGCGCTGCTGGATGCTCCAGGATTTGTGGGATATTCGTGGATTTTTGGGATATTCCCGTTTTTAAGGTGTTCAGGCAGCGGAGATTTGGGATATTTGGGATGCTCTGGGGAGAGGGAGCTCGAATTAAATCCATGGAATTTAGGGATGGAAAATCCAACAGGGATGGGGCTGGAGCTGCCTCTGGATCCCTTAAATCCGGGTTTTTGGAGGATTCCTGGGGCTTGGAATTCCTGGAACCCTCCTGGGCTGGGAAAGGGCTGCGGCAGAGCTTTTCCATTGGCTTTTTTTTAAATTTTTTTTGGGATTGATCCTCTCTGAGTGTGGATTTTCCTTTCTCTTGGCAGGATCCAACACCTTCAAAAAATCCCTGACTCCCGAGGTGAGTTCCAGGCTGGAAAAATCCCCAGTTCCAGATTTTCCTGCTCCTTTTCCGGGGTTTTCTGCTCCTTTTCCAAGATGTAGTCGTTCCTTGTCTGGGAAAATCCCAAATTCCAGCTTTTCCTGCCCCTTTTCCAAGACTGCCTTGACCCTGAGCAGCTTCTCCTGTGGGAATTCTGGGAATTCGCCCTTCCCAAGGGAATTCCTGCTCCAAACCCCAAATTTATCCTGGAAAACTCCATTTAACAACTCCTGGGTGAATCCATGGATTCCTGGGCCGGGAACCACCGGATCGGGATTTGCAACCTTCCCAAAATTCCTCCTGAAACCTTGGAATTACTGGGGCGAAAAACCCAGCCCAGCTTTCCGTGGATTTCAGGAAAAAGCCCGAAACTTTCCCAGGTGCTTTTTGGGCGGGAAAAATCCTCGGAAAAACGGAATTTTCCCGTTTTTTGCTCTTCCCGTTTTCCCTTTTCCCAAGATGCCGGGAGGTTCCGGCCAGCCTGGGTCCCAAACCATCCGGAAAGGCCACAGAGGAGTGGATTCCACCGGGGAAACCACCTACAAAAAGGTAAATTCCCGCTTTTCCCCCCCTTTTCCCAAGGAATTCTGCCCAGGATCGCTGTGGGAACGGGAGGGGATTCCATGAAAACGAAGGAAAAGGGGAATTTTTTGGGGCTTTTCGGCTGCTTCTCCAGAACCTTTGGGAAGAGGATTTTGAACCCCCAACTTCCCAGGTTTTTTGGGAACTTCCCAAGGGCACAAAAATGCCCATAAATCCCACGGAATGGCTGGAGTTTGCTGGGCAAAGAGGGAATTGTTTGGGAATTTTGTAAATGTGGGGTTTTTGGGGGCTCTTCCCTTGAATTCCTCCCGTTCCCATTGAATTCCCCCCATTCCCATCAAATTCAGTTCCCATTGAACTCCTCCCGTTCCCACTGAACTCCAGCCATTCCCACTCTCATTTCCCAGTGTAATTCCCATTCCCGCCATTCCCACTCCCATTCCCGCTGTGATTCCCGTTCCCACTCCCGTTTCCCGCTGTGATTCCCATTCCCACTCCCATTCCCGCTGTGATTCCCGTTCCCACTCCCGTTTCCCGCTGTGATTCCCATTCCCACTCCTGTTTCTTGCTGTGATTCCCATTCCCACTCCCATTCCCACTGTGATTCCCACTCCCGTTCCTGCTGTGATTCCCATTCCCACTCCCGTTTCCACTGTAATTCCCATTCCCACTCTCATTTCCCAGTGTAATTCCCATTCCCAGCCATTCCCACTCCCAATCCCGCTGTGATTCCCATTCCCACTCCCATTTCTTGCTGTAATTCCCATTCCCACTCCCGTTTCCTGCTGTGATTCCCGTTCCCACTCCCGATCCCGCTGTGATTCCCGTTCCCACTCCCGTTCCCGGTGTGATTCCTATTCCCTCTCCCGTTCCCGCTGTGATTCCCATTCCCACTCCTGTTCCCGCTGTGATTCCCGTTCCCGCTCCCGTTCCCGCTGTGATTCCCGTTCCCACTCCCGTTCCCGGTGTGATTCCCGTTCCCACTCCCGTTCCCGGTGTGATTCCTATTCCCACTCCCATTTCCCGCTGTGATTCCCGTTCCCACTCCCGTTCCCGCTGTGATTCCTATTCCCACTCCCTTTCCCACTGTGATTCCCATTCCCACTCCCGTTCCCGCTGTGATTCCCATTCCCGCTCCCGTTCCCACTCCCATTCCCGCTGTGATTCCCGTTCCCACTCCCATTCCCGCTGTGATTCCTATTCCCACTCCCATTTCCCGCTGTGATTCCTATTCCCACTCCCGTTTCCCGCTGTGATTCCCATTCCCACTCCCATTCCCGCTGTGATTCCCGTTCCCACTCCCATTCCCGCTGTGATTCCCGTTCCCACTCCCATTCCCGCTGTAATTCCCATTCCCACTCCCATTCCCGCTGTGATTCCCGTTCCCACTCCTGATCCCGCTGTGATTCCTGTTCCCACTCCCATTCCCGCTGTGATTCCCATTCCCACTCCCATTTCTTGCTGTAATTCCCGTTCTCACTCCCATTCCCGCTGTGATTCCCATTCCCACTCCTGTTCCCGCTGTGATTCCCATTCCCGCTCCCGCTCCCATTTCCCGCTGTGATTCCTGTTCCCACTCCCGTTCCTGGTGTGATTCCCGTTCCCACTCCCGTTCCCGGTGTGATTCCTATTCCCACTCCCGTTTCCCGGTGTGATTCCCATTCCCACTCCCGTTCCTGCTGTGATTCCTATTCCCGCTCCCGTTCCCACTCCCGTTCCCACTGTGATTCCCATTCCTGCTCCCGTTCCCACTCCCGTTTCCCGCTGTGATTCCCGTTCCCACTCCTGATCCCGCTGTGATTCCCGTTCCCACTCCCGTTCCCACTCCTGATCCCGCTGTGATTCCCGTTACCACTCCCGTTTCCCGCTGTGATTCCCGTTCCCACTCCTGATCCCGCTGTGATTCCCGTTCCCGCTCCCATTCCCGCTGTGATTCCCGTTCCTGCCGTTCCAGACGACCTCCTCGGCGCTGAAGGGCGCGATCCAGCTGGGAATCACGCACACCGTGGGCAGCCTGAGCACCAAGCCCGAGCGGGACGTGCTCATGCAGGACTTCTACGTGGTGGAGAGCATCTTCTTCCCGAGGTTTGCCATTCCCCTTTTTCCCGCCTTCTTTCCTCCCTTTTTCCCCTTTTTTTTCCCCCGTTTTCCCCTTTTTTTCCCCCTTTTTCCCCTTGGTTTTTTTTGGGGTTTTTTTGGGGTTTTTTTCGGGGTTTTTTGTCCTTTTTTCTGTTTTTTTTTTCTGGTTTTTTTTCTGGTTTTTTTTTCTGGTTTTTTTTTCTGGTTTTTTTTTCTGGTTTTTTTTTCTGGGTTTTTTTTCTGGGTTTTTTTTCTGGGTTTTTTTTCCTCTTTTTTTTTGCTCTTTTTTTCGTCTTTTTTCCTCTTTTTTTCCTCTTTTTTTCCTCTTTTTTTCCTCTTTTTTTCCTCTTTTTTTCCTCTTTTTTTCCTCTTTTTTTCCTCTTTTTTCCTCTTTTTTTCCTCTTTTTTTCCTCTTTTTTCCTCTTTTTTTCCTCTTTTTTTCCTCTTTTTTCCTCTTTTTTCCTCTTTTTTCCTCTTTTTCCTCTTTTTTCCTCTCTTTTTCCTCTCTTTTTCCCCTCTTTTTCCCCTCTTTTTCCCCTCTTTTTCCCCTCTTTTCCCCTCTTTTCCCCCCTCTTTTCCCCTCTTTTCACCCCCTCTTTTCACCCCCTCTCTTTTCCCCTCTTTTCCCTTATCTTTTCCCCTCTTTTCCCCTCTTTTCCCCTCTTTTCCCCTCTTTTCCCCTCTTTTCCCCTCTTTTCCCCTCTTTTTCCCCTCTTTTCCCCTTTTTCCCCTCTTTTTCCCCTCTTTTTCCCCTCTTTTTCCCCTCTTTTTTCCCCTCTTTTTCCCCTCTTTTTCCCCTCTTTTTCCCCTCTTTTTTCCTCTTTTTTCCTCTTTTCCCCTCTTTTCCCCTCTTTTCCCCTCTTTTCCCCTCTTTTCCCCTCTTTTCCCCTCTTTTCCCCTCTTTTCCCCTCTTTTCCCCTCTTTTCCCCTCTTTTCCCCTCTTTTCCCCTCTTTTCCCCTCTTTTCCCCTCTTTTCCCCTCTTTTCCCCTCTTTTCCCCTCTTTTTCCCTCTTTTTCTCTTTTTCCCCTCTTTTTCCCCTCTTTTTCCCCTCTTTTTCCCTCCTCTTCCTTTCTCTTTCCCCGTCCCAACCCCGCTGCTCTGTGTCCCTGCAGCGAGGGCAGCAACCTCACCCCCGCCCACCACTACAACGATTTCCGCTTCAAGACCTACGCGCCCGTGGCCTTCCGCTACTTCCGGGAGCTCTTCGGGATCCGCCCGGACGATTACCTGGTGAGTGGGAACGGAGCCCTCCCTGGGATTCCTCCCTTTGCCCTTTTTCCTTCCCTTTCTCCATTTTTCCCCGGTTTTTTTTTCTCTTCTGTTCCCTTTTTCTTTTCCCGCCCTTTTTTTCCCGCCCTTTTTTTCCCGCCCTTTTTTCCCCGCCCTTTTTCCCCCCCCTTTTTTCCTATTTTTTTCCCCTTTTCTTTTCTCTCTTCCCTTTCCCCTCCCTTTCCCACGTTTCGGGATGGCTTTTCCCCCTTTTCCTTCCCGTTTTTTGCCTTTTCCACGGATGTTTCTCCTCGTGGTGCCGCCCCACAAAGTCCCGCTGCCCTTCCCCGCTCCCGCCATTTTCCCCTGTTAGTTCTTAACTGGAGCCAGCGTTCCCGATGAAATTCCAGCTGCTCTTCCCGCTTTTCCCCCTCAGTATTCCCTGTGCAACGACCCCCTGATCGAGCTCTCCAACTCGGGGGCCAGCGGTTCCCTGTTCTACGTCTCCAGCGACGATGAGTTCATCATCAAAACCGTGCAGCACAAGGAGGCCGAGTTCCTGCAGAAGCTCCTGCCCGGGTATTACATGGTGAGCCCGGGATTCCGGGAATTCCCAGCCTTGGGAAGCGCCTGGAATGGGGGAAGGATGAAAAAAATCCGGTGTGAATCCCCGAAAATCTGGTTTGGATCTGTGGAGTCATCGGGATCACGGCAGCTCCTGCTGTGCCAGGGGGATCCAGCTGGGCACTCCCAGGGATGGGGAATCCATGGAATAACCTGGGCCAGGGGAGGACTTATCCCTAAAATCCAATCTAAACCACCTCACGGAATCCTGGAATCCCTTCCCTGTGCCCTTTCCCCCGAGTTCGCCCTGTTCCCAACCCCAAAATCCCCCAAATCCCAAACAACTGGATGGATTTTCAGGGATAAAATATGGGAACACCATGATTTTCACCCATTCCCAACCCCAAAATCCCAAAACCCAGAGGGATTTTGACGTTATTCCCATGTTGCATCCCCAATTTCCACCCATTCCCGCCCCAAAACCCCGTAAAAAACACTCAAAAACCTGTACAAAACCCAAAAAAACCCACAGAAAACCCCCGAAACCGCAGGAATTTTAACCCCATTCCCGCATTTTTTCCCTTCCCTGCTCCAGAACCTGAACCAAAACCCGCGGACCCTCCTCCCCAAGTTTTACGGGCTGTACTGCGTGCAGGCCGGAGGGAAGAACATCCGCATCGTGGTGATGAACAACCTGCTGCCCCGCTCCGTGCGGATGCACCTCAAGTACGACCTCAAGGGCTCCACCTACAAGCGCCGGGCGTCCCAAAAGGAGCGGGAAAAGGTTTTCCCCACCTTCAAGGACTTGGATTTCATGCAGGATATTCCCGACGGGCTCTTCCTGGACTCGGATATGTACAACGCGCTCTGTAAGACGCTGCAGAGGGATTGTTTGGTGAGGTTTTTTTCCTGGGGTTTTTTTTGGTTTTCGGTGGGGGAGTTTGTGGGTGTTCCGCCCTTTTTCCTGGTTTTTTCGGTGTTTTTGTGGGAAAATTGTGGGTGTTCTGCCCTTTTTCCTGTTTTTTTTCAGTTTTTTTGTGGGAAAATGGTGGGTGTTCCACTCTTTTTCCTGTTTTTTTCGGTGTTTTTGTGGAAAAAGTGGGGGTGTTCCACTCTTTTTCCTGTTTTTTTCAGGTTTTTTGTGGAAAAAGTGGGGGTGTTCTGCCCTTTTTCCTGGTTTTTTCAGTGTTTTTGTGGAAAAATTGTGGGTGTTCTGCCCTTTTTCCTGTTTTTTTTCAGTTTTTTTGTGGGAAAATGGTGGGTGTTCCACTCTTTTTCCTGGTTTTTTTGGTAGTTTTTTGTGGAAAAATGATGGGTGTTCAACTCTTTTTCCTGATTTTTTTGTGGAAAAATAGTGAAGGTTCTGCCCTTTTTCCTAGTTTTTTGGGATTTTTTTGTGGAAAAATGGTGGGTGTTTGACCCTTGGGAGCGGTTGAGTTGGAAGACTTGGGAATTTTGAGGTGTTTTGGGTGAGAACAGGACCTGGATCCCAGATTTTTTCAGTATTTTTAGGATATAAAATACTCCAGAGGTGGAGGAAGGATCCTCTGAACTCTGGAGCAGAGCAAAATCCAGGGAATCCTGGGCTGAATCCAGCCCAGATTGGGTCAGAATTGGTCAAAATCCCCTCCTTGGATTTAAAAACGTGTAGTGTTCCCTGAAAAACGCTCCAGAGGGATTGTTTGGTGAGTTTTCCAAGGCTTTTTGGGGGGATTACTGTGGAAAAACGCATCCTGGGGAGCCGTGGAGTTGGCAAACTTGGGAATTCCGGGGTGTTTCGGGCCAAAAGCAGGAGCCACATCCCATTTTCTGAGCGTTCCCATCGCTCCCCCTTCGGAAAACCGACATCCCTGTGGGAACCCGCCCTCCCCGTCCCCGAATTCCCAAATCCCCGCCTTCCTGCCCGTCCCCAGGTTCTCCAGAGCTTCAAGATCATGGATTACAGCCTGCTGGTGGCCATCCACAACCTGGACCAGGCGCAGCGGGAGCGCGCGGCCGGGAATTCCGGCGGGGACGGGCGGGGGCGGCCGGCGGCGCAGAGAGCCCTGTACTCCACAGCCATGGAGTCCATCCAGGGGGAGGCCCGCAGAGGGGGAACCATCGAGACCGACGACCAGTGAGCACTGGGAGCTGCTGGGAGCTACTGGGAGTGCACTGGGAGTCACTGGGATTGGGATTTCTGGGGTTGGAAACTCCATGGAATCCATCCAGGGGGAGGCCTGCAGAGGGGGAACCATCGAGACCGACGACCAGTGAGCACTGGGAGCTGCTGGGAGTCACTGGGAGTCACTGGGAGTCACTGGGAGTCACTGGGAGTTACTGGGAGTCACTGGGAGTCACTGGGGTTCCTGGGATTGGGATTTCTGGGGTTGGAAGTTCCATGGAGTCCATCCAGGGGGAGGCTCGGAGAGGGGGAACCATCGAGACCGACGACCAGTGAGCACTGGGAGCTACTGGGAGTCACTGGGAATCACTGGGAATCACTGGGAGTCACTGGGGTTCCAGGGACTGGGATTTCTGGGGTTGGAAGTTCCATGGAGTCCATCCAGGGGGAGGCTCGGAGAGGGGGAACCATCAAGACTGACAACCAGTGAGCACTGGGAGTCACTGGGAGTTACTGGGGTTCCTGGGATTGGGATTTCTGGGGTTGGAAGTTCCATGGAATCCATCCAGGAAGAGGCCTGGAGAGAGGGAACCATCGAGACCGACGACCAGTGAGCACTGGGAGTCACTGGGATTTTTGGGGTTGAGGATTTCTGGAATTGGGATCGGGATTTGGAAACTCCACATCCATGGAATCCATTGGGGCCGATGACCAGTGAGGATCGGGATTCACTGGGATTCCTGGGGTCGGGGTTGGATTTGGGGTTCCTGGGAAGCTGGAGGGGCTTTGCGGGCGCTGGGAGGGCTCCTGCTCTTCATCCCGATGTTTTTGTGGGTCCTTCCCATCCCAAAGCATTCCAGGATTCCCTGGGCTGGCTTAGGTGGGGTTTAGGGATAAATCCCAGACCCTGGCCAGGATATCCCATGGATTCCCCGCCCCCGGGACGCTGGGAGCTGCTCCCTGCCCTGGGCTGGGATCCCGTGGGTCCTTTCCCGATCCCATTCCCTGACCCCTCTGTGCCTCTTCCCAGGATGGGCGGAATTCCCGCCAGGAATTCCCGGGGGGAGCGGCTGCTGCTCTACATCGGCATCATCGACATCCTGCAGTCCTACAGGTCGTTAATTCCCTATTAATTAATCAATTCCTTAACGAATCCCACATTTCCTGGGCCTTTGGATCCCCCTGGAGCGGGAGTTTGCACCATGGGCTTCTCCCAGGGGGGTTTTTTTTGGGATTGGCTCCCAAAAATCCACCTAAGATTTCCTTCCCGTTCCCAGAAAATATCGGGAATTAAACACAACTATGCCTTTGGAAGTCTCTAATTGGGGAAAAATCTGGGAAAATGGGAAACATCCAAAGCCTGGGAGTTGTGTGGGGATCCCGGCAGTGGGAATTCCATGGGAATTTCTCCTCCACTCCCTCCCTGCAGGTTCGTGAAGAAGCTCGAGCACTCCTGGAAGGCCCTGGTGCATGATGGGGTGAGTGGGAAATGGGAATTTTTATGGAAAAATGGGAATTTTCATGGAAAAAAATGGGACTTTTTTAAAGGAAAAAGGGATTTTTTAATGGGGAAACCCCTCAATTTTTAAGGAAAGCCCCCCAGTTTTCAAGGAAAACCCCCAATTTTTAAGGTTTTCCTCTGAATTCCCAGGATTTCTATCCAAAACCCCTCCCAAAACTGCCACTCCCATCGATTTTCCCCTGAATTCCCAGGATTTCTACCC
Organism: Lycocorax pyrrhopterus obiensis; assembly: GCA_014706295.1. Taxonomy (NCBI): domain Eukaryota; kingdom Metazoa; phylum Chordata; class Aves; order Passeriformes; family Paradisaeidae; genus Lycocorax; species Lycocorax pyrrhopterus. The sequence continues at coordinate 1,835,703 of JACSVZ010000033.1, forward strand.
AAATTCCTGGGATTTCTCCCCAAATCCCTTCCCAAAAATTCTCTTCCCATCGATTTTCCCCTGAATTCCCGGGATTTCCACCCAAATTCCTTGGATTCCTCCCCAGCCCCCTCTCCTTTGCCTCCTCCCTGGCCGGAATTCCGGGATTTTGGGGCTAAATCCCGTTTTTTTTGCCCATCCCAGGACACAGTGTCCGTGCACCGGCCCAGCTTCTACGCCGAGCGCTTCCAGCGCTTCATGTGCCACACGGTGTTCCGGAAAATCCCACGTGAGTGCCCCGGAATTCCCAAATCCCCCTCCTCATCCCAAATCCCTTCGGCAGACCCCGAGGAATTCCCGGATCTCAGCCCCACTCCCGATTTTCCCCCCCTTTTTTCCAGCTTTTTTCCTGCTTTTTTCAGATCGTTTTTTCTTCTTTCTCCATTAAAAAAAAAGCTGGAAAAGTGGAGGTTTTATGGATTTTTTTTCCCTTTTCCACCCTTTTCCTGCTTTTCCCAGCCCTCTCTCCCTCCTCTCTCCCTAAAAACCCCCTGGAAAAGCTGGAAAAGTGCTTTTTTTTTCCCTGGAAAAGGCTTTTTTTAATGGATTTTCCCCCCCTTTTCCACCTTCTCCCCCTTTCCCTCCCTGAAACCCCCCTGGAAAACCCTGGAAAATCCCGTTTCTCATGGAATTCTCCCCTTTTCCCAGTGAAACCCTCCCCTTCCAAGAAGAGCCGGAGCGGCCCCGCCATTCCCAGGAGGAGCTGCCAGGGGGGGATCCCATCCCAAATCCTGGGAGCCGGCGACACCAAAGCCCAGCTGACCATGGAGGCGGACGTGGAGCAAGGTGGGTTCCAGGGAATTTTTATCCCAAAAAATCCCCATTTTTATCCCAAAAATTCCCCAATTTTTATCTCAAAAATTCCCCATTTTTATCCCAAAAAATCCCTGTTTTTATCCCCCAAAATCCCCATTTTTATCCCAAAAATTCCCCGTTTTCATCCCTTAGCTGCTCCCGGGGTGGGAATGATCCCGATCCTGAACTTCCAGAGGTTCCTGGGTTATTTCCAGGGGGATCCAGCCCCGATCCCAAATCCCTGGGCTGCTCCCAGGGTGTTTTCCCAGCCCCGATCTCAAATCCCTGGTGTGGGAATGATCTTGTTCCCATTCCCAGGTTCCCAGGCCCCATTCCCGATCCCATTCCCAGGTTCCCAGGCCCCATTCCCAGGTTCCCATTCCCAGGTTCCCAGCCGGACCTGACCCTATTCCCATTCCTGATCCCATTCCCAGGTTCCCAGACCCTGATCCCGATCCCTATTCCCAGGTTCCCAATCCCATTCCCAGGTTCCCAAACCCCATTCCCGATCCCATTCCCAGGTTCCTAGCTGGACCTGACCCTATTCCCAATCCCATTCCCAGGTTCCCAGACCCCATTCCCGATCCCGATCCCATTCCCAGGTTCCCAGACCCCGATCCCTATTCCCAGGTTCCCATTCCCAGGTTCCTGGCCAGACCTGACCCTATTCCCGTTCCCGATCCCATTCCCAGGTTCCCATTCCCAGGTTCCTGGCCAGACCTGACCCTATTCCCAGGTTCCCAATCCCATTCTCAGGTTCCCAGACCCCATTCCTGATCCCGATCCCATTCCCTGGTTCCCATACCCCATTCCCATTCCCAGGTTCCCGATCCCATTCCCAGGTTCCCAGACCCCATTCCCGATCCCATTTCCATCCCAGACCCCATTCCCGATCCCATTCCCGATCCCATTCCCATTCCCATTCCCATTCCCATTCCCAATCCCATTCCCGATCCCATTCCCATTCCCAGACCCCATTCCTGATCCCATTCCCAAGTTCCCATTCCCAGGTTCCCAGACCCCATTCCCGATCCCATTCCAAGGTTCCCATTCCCAGGTTCCCGGCCGGACCTGCTCCCGCGGCCGCTCCCCGGGGCCGATCCCGGCAGTGACTCGGTGGCCACGTCCCTGTCCCTGTCCAGCCCCTCCCTCGGCAGCGCCGGCGCCGGATCCCCCCCCAGCAGGTAAAGCCGGGAATTCCGGGAGCCATCCCGGCGGGAAAAGGGGCTTGGGAATGGGAGAAGGGGGCTGGGATCAATCCCGAGGGGTTTGGGGTCGTTCCTGAGGTTTTTGGGATTGTGAACTGCCGGAAAAGGTTTAATTGGAATGGACCCCTCTGGAAAACCTGGAAACTTGTGGGTGGGATTGGAAACGTTGGGAATTCTCCCGACCCCACTCCAGACCCGCTCCAGGAAGGTTTGGTTGGAATAAAACCTCTGGAAAACCTCTGGAAACTTGGAAAAGAGCTGGGAGATGTCCTGATGGGCTCCTGGAATTCCCTGCTCCTTCCTGAGCTCCAGGACGGGGTTTAACCGGAATGAGCCCTCTGGAAAACCGGGAATCCTCCCCGTGGTTGGGATCCGCACCCGGGGCCGCTCCCGGCGTTCCCGGTTTTCCGGCTGATCCCGGATTCCCGCAGGTCCGTGGGGGTTGAGGTTCACACGGCCGAGGGCTCCAGGCCCGGAGCAGCTCCCGGAGCTTCCCTGCCCAGGTGAGGGAGGATCCAGCCGTTTTTCATGGAATGTTTTCCGGGAAATCCCGGGATTTGGCCGTTTTTGGGGTCGGGTCCTTCCCAAACGTTCCGGAGTTTTTGGGGTTTCCTGGGAATTCCGGGCTGGAAACAGCAGGAGATTGGGATTTGTGGCTGGGATTTCTTGGATTTATTTCCAAGAATTCCCCAAATTCCCGCTTTTCCCGTTGTTTTTCCAGCGGATCCCCCGGCCCTTCCCTGCCCCTGGAGCTGGAGGAGCTGCAGGAGACCGAGATCAGCTTTGTGAGTGTTTCCCAAGGAAAAACCGGGAATTCCGAGGGATTTGGGAGGGACCGGGGGGGTTTGGATCCCGGATTTTGCCGGGAATGCAGATCCCGGGATGTGGGAGCGGAGCGGGATCGGCTCCTCCCTCATTCCCAAAGCTCAGCCGGGAAAATTCCAGGGTCCCGGGGAGCCCAAAATCCCTGGAATTGGAGAAAAAGGAGGAAAACCCCTCATTCCCAAGGCCTGGAACATCCCAAATCCCATCCTGAGCATTCCCGCGTTTCCATCTTCAATCCCAGCGGGATTTGGGATAATCCTGGGCTCCTCCTCCTCTCCCAGGGTGGGAAATTTTTGGGAAAGGCCCCAAATATTCCATAGGGAAATTCCCAACTTTCCCCTCATTCCCCGTTTTTCTCTTCCCAGTGAAGCGGTGCCGATGGCTCCCGGATGGAATCCCAAAAATCCCTCGAACTCCCACTTTTCCACCAATCCTGGGAGCTGGAAAACCGGGAATCCCCTTGGAAAACCGGGAATGGCACCCGGGAAAGACGTCGGGATTCCCCCTGGAATTCTCGGAGCCGCCGCTTTCCTTGGAAAAGCGAGGAAGAGGAGCCGCTCCCGTGGGACGGAACCCTTGGGAAGAGGGATCTGAAACTTCCCAGGAATTCCTGAATTTTGGGAAAAAATGGGGGCGAATTCCTGGAAAATTCCCAGCGGGAATCGGAGCTGTGCCGGGAATTTTTTGGGGTTTTTTTTTGGTATTTTTATCCCAATTTTTTTTTTGGAGTTTCCTTTGGATCCGATCCCGGTTTTTAGTCCTGCAGGAATTCTTGGGGTTGTTAATTATTAATTATTAATTATTGTTTTTTATTGCTAAATTGGGATTTGTTCCGGCTTTTCCAAGGAAAAATCCCACGGAAAATAGGGAGAAAGAGGAGCAGAAATCATGGAAAAGCTCCTGGCTCCTCCTCCCTTTTCCCAGCAGGATTTTTGGGAAGCTTTTCCCACAATCAGGGAAGAATTTTCGGGATTTTTTGGGGATTTTTTGGGATCTTCGGAAGCTGAGCCCTTCCCGGGATTTGCAGCCCCTTTTTTTTTAAGGATTTCCCTCAAAAATCCCGGATCCAATCCCGGTTTTCCGAGCCCCAAATCCCGGTTTTCAGAGCTTGGCTCTGAGATTCCCACAAAATTCCCGCCTCCCACAGAATTCCAGCTGCATTCGGAGCAGATTTCGGGATGGGGAAAAAAAGCTGGAATTGTGGAATTTTGCATCCCAAATCCCAAAATCCCGGAGCAGCCCCTTGGACTGGAGCTGATTTTTTCACTCCATCCCTGGGTTTTTTTATGGAAAAAAACGACTTTTCCCAAGATTCCCGCTTGGAAAACTCCCAGTTTTTTATAAAAAACCTGGAATTTCGAGCTTTCTATGCCGAAGAAATCGTGGAATGTAGAGCAGGAAGGGAATTTTTTCCGGGATATTCCCAAGGCTCTTCCCACTTTCCCGTTCTCCATATTTTTTTAAGGAAAAGCTGTTTTCTCCCCCCCCAAAATCCCAGATTTCTCCCTCCAAACCCCCCCTGGAATGGCCTTATCCCGGGAATCCGGAGCTGGTTGGATCTCAAGGGCTCTCAGCAATTCCCCCCTGGATTTTCCAAGATTCCCAGAGGAAACTCAGGGAAGATTCCGTTGGATTTTCCCCTTTTCCCGTGGATTTTCCCGTTTTCCCTCGGAATAACTGTCTATATTAGACATTCCCTTCCCAATCCCTGTTTGTTCCCATTTTTTATCAGACCAGGAGGGGGAAAACCGACCCCATTTTCCCAATTTTCCCAGTTTTCCCAATTCCCCCCCCCCCAGGATTGAATATTTATGAAGTATTTAAATATTTTGGGGTGATTCCCCTTTTTCCTGGGAATTCTCCTCATCCAGAGGCTGGGGCAGCCTTGGATTTTTCGGGATGGGTTGGTTGGGTTTGGGGTTTTTTTTTGGGATCTGCCCGTTCCAAAGGGGCCGGAACAGGGGAGGATTTGGGAATTCCGGGGAGGATTTTCCAGGAGATGAAAGAGAGGATTTGGCTTCTCCGGGGATGGACGGACTTTCCTCGGATCGGGAATGGAATTTTTCCGGGACTGGGGATGGAATTCGTGGAATTTTCGCGCCCGTCTGGGGGAATCCGGTGCCTACGGAGCGACTCTGGATCGCGGATGGGCTTTCCCTGGAATGGGGACGGACTTTCCCTGGTCTGGGGATGGAATTCATGGAATTTTCCTGGCCTGGGAATGGATTTCCCTGGAATTAAAGTCACCGCCGTCCCCTCCGGGCCGCCCGGGGGGGGCAGAGCCGGTGCCCCCCGGGAGGATCCGACACCTCCGGATCTCGGATGGGCTTTCCCTGGAATGGGAATGGACTTTTCCTGGATCGTGGATGGAATTCCTGGAGTTCCCTGCCCGGTTCGGTGTCGCCGCTGTCCCCTCCGAGGCCGCCGTGGCCGCGGCACCGCCGCTGGACCTTCCCGGGACTGGGATCCGTGGAATTCTCCTGGACTGGGACTGGATTTGTTCCTGGATTTGTTCCTGGATTTTTCCTGCCTTTCCCAGGCCTCTGTCCCCTCTCTGTCCCCTCTGTCCCCCCGGAGGTCCCCGGGTGGGGCCACCAAGAACCTCCGGGTGCTGCTGAACCCCCCCGGCTGCGCCTCTGTGTGGGGACGGGGACGGACAGGGGGACAGGGGGATGGACAGGGGGACAGCCCGGGGGACAGCGCTGGGGACATGGGGACACTCCTGGGGTGGCCTTGGGGATGGAAAAAGGGGACAGGGGACAGCCCTGGGGTGGCTTTGGGGGGCAAAGGGACAAGGGGAGATTTCTGGGGTGGCTCTGGGGGGATATGGGGACAGAGAGCCCCGCGAGGGTGGCATTGGGGTGGGGGGGACAAGGGGACAGTGCAGACACAGGGACATGGGGACAGCCCTGGGGGGGACAGGGGATGTCCTGGGGGGACACCAGGGACCCTGGGGGTGGCATGGGGGGTGTCAGGGAGGGGGACACGGGCACAGGAGACCCCCCCCCCGGGTATTCTTGGGCTGGGGGCGACACGAGAGCTCCTCGCAGACCCCACGGAGGGGGTGGCGGAGGGAGGGGACAGTCCCGGGGCTTTGGGGACCCTGGTGACGCGTCGGTGTCGCCGGGCGGCCATCACGTGCCTCCCAGAACTACAACTCCCAGCGCGCCTCGCGTCGCACCCCGCTTAGATGGGGCGCGGTGATTGGCTTAGGCTCTCGGCCAATCAGCGGGCGCGTTGTTGGGCGCTGTGCGGAGCGGGCCGGTGCTGAAGGAAGGGGCCACGATGGTTCTGGAGAGCACCATGGTGTGGTGAGAGCGGCGGCGGCGGCCCCGGGACCCTCCCTGCCACCCCCCGGCACCCTCACGGCAACCCCCGGCCCGCCCCGGCCGCCGCCGCTTTCCCTGAGTCATTCCCGTGGGGGGGGCGGAGCGGGCCGGGCCCGGGAGAGGCAGGGCCTGAGGGGTGGGGGGGGCGTGAGGGGGATCTGAGGGGGCTCGGGGGGATCTGAGGGGGAGATGGGGCCTGAGGGGGTTGGGGGGCCCGAGGGAGCGGGGGTGAGGGGACGGAGGGGGGTCTGAGGGGGCTCTGAGGGGACAGACAGGGACTGGGAGGGGTCAGAAGGATCCTGGGGGGGTCTGGGGGGGCCCTTGTGGGATATCCTGGGGTGTCCCCATTCCCTGTGGGATATTTTGGGGTGTTCCCATTCCCTGTGGGATATCCTGGGGTGTCCCCATTCCCTGTGGGATATTTTGGGGTATTCCCATTCCCTGTGGGATATTTTAGGGTGTTCCTATTCCCTGTGGAACAGGGAAGGAGGAGATTCCCCATTCCCACGGGGTTTGAAGGAATACTCCTGGAATATTCCCAGTTTTTTGGGCCCAGCCACTCCCTGGTCCCGTGATCCCTTTGGATCAAATCCCTTGGAATCAGATCCCTTTGGGATCAGATTCTCTCTTTTGCTGACTCACAGACGAGGCCCTCAAACCTCCTGGGAGAGCAGGAGCAATTCCCAGTTTTTCCTAAAAAAAAAAAAAAATCTCTTCCCATGCTGTTAAAGCTGGGAAATCCTTGGAATATTCCTTAGGGAAGGCTTCAATTTGGGGATAAAATCGACTTTTAGGATTTAATTCTGGTTCCTTGGGAAAAGGGATGATCCCACCGGCTCTGAGGGAGGGATTTAGTCCCAGGATTTGGGATGTGTCTCAGCTGTTCCCAAAAAAAGCAGATTTTGGGGGATAAACCTCTGCAATTCCCAAAAAAACCCAGATTTTGCGGGCTAAACCTGAGCCGTTCCCGTAAAAATGAGACTTTAGGGGAATAAATCTGAGCCATTCCAAAAAAACCCCATGTTTTCTGGGATAAACTTGAGCCATTCCCAGAAAAAAGAAGATCTGGGGGGATGATCCTGAGATATTCCCAAAAAAACCCAGATTTTGTGGCATCAACCTCCGCAATTCCCATAAAAATCAGGTTTTAGGTGGATAAACCTCAGCTATTCCCAAAAAACCCAAGGACTGTGTGGGCTAAATCTGAACCATTCCCAAAAATAATCCGTATTTTGAGGGATAAACCTCAGCCATCCCCCAAAAAACCCCTGATTTTATGGGATGAACCCGAGACATTCCTAAAAAAAGGAGATTTGGGGGGGATAGACGTCAGCCAGTCCCAAAAAAGCCCTGATTTTATGGGATGAACTCGAGACATTCCCAAAAAAAGGGGATTTGGGGGGGGACAAACCTCAGCCTGTCCCACAAAAATCCGCTTTTAGGGGCACATAAACCTCATTTTATCCCAAAAAAAGGGGGATTTTAGGGGGTGAACCCAGAGCCGTTCCCAATTTGAAAAAAGTGGGATTTTGTGGGCGGGCGCCGAGGCATTCCCGGTTTTTTTCCCGGAATGGCAGCGTGGATAACAGCGAGTACATGCGCAACGGGGACTTCCTGCCCACGCGGCTGCAGGCGCAGCAGGACGCCGTCAACATCGTGTGCCACTCCAAAACCCGCAGCAACCCCGAGAACAACGTGGGGCTCATCACCCTGGCCAAGTGCGCCGGGGGAGAGCCGGGAACGCGGGAAAAGGGCTGGGAATTGCGGGGAAAAGGGCTGGGAATTGCTGGGAACGCAGGGAAAAGGGGCTGGGAATGCAGGGAAAAGGGGCTGGGAACGCGGGGAAAGGGCTGGGAATTGCGGGGAAAAGGGCTGGGAATTGCTGGGAATGCAGGGAAAAGGGGCTGGGAACGCGGGGAAAAGGGGCTGGGAATGCAGGGAAAAGGGCTGGGAATTGCTGGGAACGCAGGGAAAAGGGGCTGGGAATTGCTGGGAACGTGGGGAAAAGGGGCTGGGAACGCGGGGAAAAGGGCTGGGAACGCGGGGAAAAGGGGCTGGGAACACGGTGAAAGGGCTGGGAACGCAGGGAAAAGGGGCTGGGAATGTGGGGAAAAGGGGGTGGGAAGTGTTGGAAAGCAGTTGGGAATGGCTCGTTCCCAACTGGAGTTGGACTGGTCTGGAATAGGAGGGATTTTGGGATCACCGGAGCTGGGGAGAGCTGGGAATTGTTGGAAAACAGCTGGGAATGGCTCGTTCCCAACTGGAGTTGGACTGGCCTGGAATGGGAGGGATTTTGGGATCACTGGAGCTGGGGAAAGCTGGGAATGCAGGGAATTCTTGGAAAACTCAGCGTCAGCCCAAAGCAGTTGGGAATGGCTTATTCCCGGATGGAATTGGACTGGCCTGGAAGTGTTGAAGGAGGGTTTTTGGGAGAATCTCCTCCTGGATTCCCAAAGGAATTGCTCCCGGGGGGGAATTCCCTCCCGAATTCCCGGGAATTTCCCTTTCCCGCAGTAACTGCGAGGTGCTGACCACGCTGACTCCGGACACCGGGCGCATCCTGTCCAAGCTCCACACGGTGCAGCCCAAGGGCAAAATCACCTTCGGCACCGGGATCCGCGTGGCTCACGTGAGTCCCGCTCCCCGAGCACCTCATCCCTGGAATTCGCCATCCCGGGGCTCTTCCCGGGTTCAGCGGCGTGGATGTGGGAATTCGGCTCTTCCCGGCTTTTCAGTTGGAGGAAATTCCAGTTTTCCCTGGGTTTTTTTTTTGGTTGAAGTGGTGGGGAAGTTTTTAAAGCTCAGCGTAAATCCATGGAAATCCAACTTAAATTCACGGAAATCTCACGTGGATCTTGGGAATTCCAAACTAAATCCATGGAAATCCGGTCTGAACCTCTGACATAACTCCATGGAAATGCCACATAAACCTGTGGGAATTAGAGTTTAGCTCTGCTCTGCTCCCCTAAAACCCCACCCAAGCGTCCCCCGTGGAGCAGATCCCGGGATGTGGGGGTGGGGAGGTCGCTGTTTTCCCGGGAACGGCCCTGGATGCCGGGATCGACGCCGGGATCGATGCCGGGATCAACGCCGGGCTGTTCCCACAGCTGGCGCTGAAGCACCGGCAGGGCAAGAACCACAAGATGAGGATCATCGCCTTCGTGGGCAGCCCCGTGCACGACAGCGACAAGGACGTGAGTGCGGCGGAGCTCGGGACACGGGATCGGCCCGGGAAGCGCGGGATCCGCTCTGGGATCGGCCTGGGATCAGCCCGGGCTCGGCTCTGGGAAATACGGGATTGGCTCCCGGAAAATCTGGGATTGGCTCTGGGATCAGCCCAGGATTCTCTCTGGGATTGGCCCAGGATCAGCCCGGGATCGGTTCTGGGATCAGCCCCGGGCCTGGGTGGGTCACAGGGGTGGATCCCTGGGATGGATCCTCAGGATGAATCCCTTGTTTGGATCTCTGGGATGGATCCCAGGGTTGGATCCCTTGGAGCTGGGCAGCCAATTCGGGATTTCTGAATCAAATCCGAATTTCTTTGGGCTCCGGGAGCTGGGACAGATCCCAGACCCGCCGATCCCAGGGGATCTCCCCATTCCCAGCTGGTGAAGTTGGCCAAGCGCCTGAAGAAGGAGAAGGTCAACGTGGACATCATCAACTTCGGGGAGGAGGTGAGAATCCCAGGATTCCCCAATTCCAGGGGGGAATTCCGGGGCCTTTCCCTCACCTCCCCCGTCCCCATGTGGGAGCTGGAAAATCCTGACTCGTTTTTTGGGATCCCTGATTTCCTGCTGGGAATGCGTTGAGTCCTTGAGGGTTGGTTTTGATGATCCTGGAGGCCTTTCCCAAGGCTGGAATCCCACAGACCCCGAATCCTTCGGCTCCTCGATACCGAGCGACATCCAGCCCAACCAACCCCAATTCCCAGCCTTTCCCTGTATCCCAACCCCTTCCCATCCCCGATTTCCTGCTGGGAATGTGTTCAGCCCTTGGCACTGGATGGGTGCGTTGGGTGCTCTCAGAGCCCTTTTCCAACATCACAGTCCCACAAACCCCAAATCCCCAAACCCCTCAGCGCCTCCGCCACCCTCTCGCCGCTCCCAGCCCCCCGGCCATTCCCAAATCCCGGTTTTTCCCAGGAAGCCAACACGGAGAAGCTGACGGCGTTCATCACGGCGCTCAACGGCAAGGACGGCAGCGGCTCCCACCTGGTGACGGTGCCGCCGGGGCCCAGCCTGGCCGACGCCCTCATCAGCTCCCCCATCCTGGCGGGTGAGGGCGGCGCCATGCTGGGCCTGGGCGCCTCCGACTTCGAGTTCGGGGTGGATCCCAGCGCCGATCCCGAGCTGGCACTGGTGAGGATCCTGGAATTTCCGGGAACTGGGGATTCGTAATGCTGGAATCTTAAAAAATCCCAAATCCCTTGGCTCTCCCATTGCCAAACCCCACAGCCGTGCTGGGCCTGGGTGCCTCCGACTTCGAGTTCGGGGTGGATCCCAGTGAGGATCCCAAAGTTTGAGAATCCCAAAATCTGAAAATCCCAAACTTTGAGAGTCCCCAGAGCAGCGCTGGGGGAATTTCCAGTGTCAGGATATCACAAATCCCTAAATCCCCTGAGGCCTCTGGCACCGAACCCCACGGGCTCCCAGAGCCCTCCAAGCTCTCATTCCCAGCCGTTCCCGGTATCCCAAACCCTTCCTGTCCTGGTGGGAACGTGTTGGGTCCTCCATGGTCACATTTGATGACCCTGGAGACCTTTTCCAACGTCAGAATTCCATGAAACCCCTGATCTCCCGCCCCTCCAGCACCGAGTCCCGTGGGCGCGCGGATTCCCAGCGAATCCCCCTGTATCCCAAATCCGGGTTTTTGGGGTTTTCCAGGCGCTCCGGGTGTCCATGGAGGAGCAGCGGCAGCGGCAGGAGGAGGAGGCCCGGAGGGCGGCGGCCGCGTCGGCGGCGGAGGCCGGGATTGCTGCGGCCGGGGGGGATGGTGAGGCTGGGGTTGGGATTGGGAATGGGAATGGGAATGGGAATGGGATGGGAATGAGGGGATGGGGAGCTGGGGTTGATCTGGGAATGAGAGGGAATAAAAAGGAGGGTGGGTTTGGATTGGATATTTGGGATAAACCCTTCCCTGGGAGGGTGATCAGGCCCTGGCCCGGGTTATTCCATGGATTCCCCATCCCTGGGAGTGCCCAATTCCAGGTTGGAGCCACCTGGGACAGGGGGAGCTGTCCCTGCCTGAGGTCCTTTCCCACCTAAAGCATCCCAGGATTCCATGAACAAAGCGGGCAGGGAGATCCTCAGGGAATTTCTCAGGAAGTTCCTCAGGGAGATCCTCAGGGTGAATCCAGGAGAATCCCGAAGGATCCACCCCAAACCCCCCCAGTTCCCACCGGGAGCAGGCTGGGATGGGAACACCCCCGGCAGTGCCCGTTCCCGGCTGTTGCACGGATTCCCGGGATTCCCGCAGAGTCGGACGACGCCCTGCTCAAGATGACCATCGGGCAGCCGGACTTCGGCCGCGCGGGGCTGCCGGACCTGAGCTCCATGACGGAGGAGGAGCAGATCGCCTACGCCATGCAGATGTCCCTGCAGGGCGCTGGTGGGTGCCGCTCCCGCCGGGACAGCCTCGGCACAGCCTTGGCACAGCCTCGGCAATCGCCGCCCGCCGGCTCCCTGGGTGCATTTTCCATGGTTTTTTTTGGGGCGGGGTTCGGTGTTTTGCAGAGTTTGCCCAAGCGGAGGCGGCCGAGGTGGACAGCGGCGCGGCCATGGACACGTCCGAGCCTGCCAAGGTGGGGCTGCGGGAGAATTCCTGGCTCATTCCAGAACATTCCAGCCTGCTCCAGCCCCATCCCGTAAATCCCATCCCATCCGCAGGGCGGGAATTAAATGATCCTTAAGGTCCCTTCCACCCCAAAGCATTCCAGGATTCCCTGGCCTGGTTTATTTGGGATTTTAGGGATAAATCCCAGACCCTGGCCCAGGTGATCCCATGGATTCCCCATCCCTGGGAGTGCCCAATTCCAGCCTGGAGCAGCCTGGGATAACGGGAGCTGTCCCTGCCCTTGGGATGGGGTGGGATTTGATGTCCCTTCCATCCCAAACCATTCCAGGATCCCGTGTCCTGCTTTAATGAGATTTCCGGGATAAATCCCCAAGGTTATCCCATGGGTTCCCCATCCCTGGGAGCGCCCGGCTCCCGCCTGGATGCCCCTGGCACAGCGGGAATGCCCCAGGCACAGCGGGAATGGCCCTGCCACGATCCCGCCCCTCCCCATTCCACGCTCCCATCTGGATCCCTCCGGCTTATCCCGAATTCCCGGGGCTTTTCCCGCAGGAGGAGGACGACTACGACGTGATGCAGGACCCCGAGTTCCTGCAGAGCGTCCTGGAGAACCTGCCCGGGGTGGACCCCAACAACGAGGCCATCCGGAACGCCATGGGCTCGCTGGCCTCGCAGGCCGCCAAGGACAGCAAGGAGCGCAAGGACGAGGACAAGAAATGAGCCCGGAACGCCGCGGGAATGGCGGGAATAAAGGAATTGCTTGGGAATTGCTGTGCCGGGGTTTGTGTTGGGGCTGGGAGTGCCTGGGATGGGGGAACTGGGAGCAGGGATCGCCCTGGACTGGGGGAACTGGAACTCTGGGACGCCCCGGACTGGGGGAACTGGGCCCCTGGAATTCCCTGTACTGGGAAAACTGGACCTCTGGATTCCCTTGTACTGGTGTTATTGGTGTGGAACCCCCCCGTACTGGTGGCACTGGTGTGGGACCCCTCTCCCCATACTGGTGTTACTGGTGCGGGACTCCCCCCCCCATACTGGTGTTACTGGTGTGGGACTCCCCCCCCATACTGGTGTTACTGGTGCCCCGCCCCCTGCAGCAGCTCCCGGCATCCCCCTCGGGCTGTTTACAGTCAGAGCGGTGGGCGTGGCTTGACCGTTGATTGACAGAAGAACCGACCAATCAGCGAGCGGAAGGAAGGGATGTTGCCTTCATATGGTCAATGAGATTGGGAGGGGGCGGGGTTAATAATGAATGACAAATCCGTGCACCAATGAGAGCCGGGGATTGGCTTGGCGGGCTTTTAGGCACTTCAGCCAATGGGAGAGCGAGGAGACGGGGCGGCCTTGAGTGACAGCGCTCTCCACCAATGACTTCGCGCGACAGGAGGACGTGGGCGGGGCATCCCTCAGACGCCTCTGTGAGTGACCGCGATGGCAACGAATGGGAGGAGGGGGTTGAAGCCATTCCAGGACCGGTGTGGGCGGGTTTTGGTGCTGAGGGAGAAATCCCGCGCCCAATAGGAGCCCCCCAGCTGGGAGACGCCGCCATGGACGCTCCCTGAGGCCAATGGCGGCCGGAAGCCTCACTTGATAAACAGCGCGCTTTGACCAATGAGAAGCGAGATGGGGCGGGGATTTATTGATAGACAGCGCTTTCAGCCAGTCGGCAGCGAGACGCACCAGCAACCAATAGGAAGCGCCGGCACCCGGGGTGGGCGGGGCCCCTCTGGTTGAATGACACCCGCACTCCCCAATCAACACCCCGCCCTGGGGTGGGCCCCACTCAGCCAATGGGGAGTACGGCTGGCCGCGATCACCATTGAGTGACATCTGAGTAGACCAATCAGAATGTGCTCTGCGACGGGTGACGGGAGTTTTAGCCAATAGAGACGCGAGGCGAGGGCGGGAGCGCGCGGCGCGAGCGGCCGGCGGGGCGGGGGGGCCAAGCAGGAAGTGGCGGAGGGGAAGCGGCGCCGCCGAGGGGCCCGAGCGGGACCGGGATCGGGAACCGGGATCGGGATCGGGATCGGGATCGGGACCGGGATCGGGAACCGGGATCGGGATCGGGATCAGGAACCGGCAGCGGCAGCCGGGGAGCGGCCCCCGCGCGCAGCTCCAGGTACCGGGGCCTGAGGGGCGGGAGAGGCCTGAGGGGGTCAAGGCCTGAGGGGGGGGCGAGGCCTGGGCGGGAAGCGCGGCCTGAGGAGGGCCTGGGGGGGCTGAGGGGGGGGACGGTCACGGCCCCCCAAATCCCGGGAATTTGGGGGGATCGGGGTCATCCCCCGCCATCCTGGAATTTTGGAGGGTCACGCTCTCCCCTCCCCATCCCAAAATCTCTGGATCTGGGGGGGTCACGGTCAGCGTCCCCCATCCTGGAATTTTGGAGGGTCACGGTCACCCCCCCTTCCCAATCCTAAATCCCGGGATTTGGGGGATCAGGGTCGTTCCCCCGTGGAATTTTTTTGGGAGGGGGCAGCCCAGAGCTCCCGTGGCGTTTCCCCCTTTGGAATCAGCCGCTCCCTTCGGGAATTCCCGGAGGAAAAGGGAGAATCCAGGGATTTGGGGGGGTTGTTATTCCCACCCGGAATTCCTGGGATTGAGCTTTTTTGGGGGAGGATAAAAACGGGGAATCCCCCAAAAGAATTCCTTCCCTCATTCCCATGATTTTGGAGCCCCAAATTCCCGAGGGAATTCCCTGGTTCCTCCAGATTTTTTTGAGGAGCGGCCGTGGGAATCCGGGAGGGGGGAGGGATTTGGGATCCCTTTGGATCTTCCCAGATCCCTGGAGATCCCCAGGGAGGCTCCCAGGAATCCCGGGAGTTTCAGGGTGGGGTTTGGGGGTGTGGGAATTCCGTCATTCCAAAGTTTCTTTGGTGGGAGAACGTGGGAAATGTGGAGTTTTCCGGGCCTGGAATAACTTCCTGAATTTCCAGGGGTGTTTGGGAAGGTTCCTGGTGGGATTCCAGGTGGGAAAAGCGGGAATCATCCTGGATTGGGGGATAAATCCGCCTTGATTTTGTGCTGGGAGGAAACTGGGGAAAAACTGGGAATAAGGGGGAAAAACTGGGATAAGGGGAAATCTGGGAATAGGGAAAAAAAAAACCTGGGAACAGGGAGGATTAACAGGAGATTCCTCCTGGGAATGCCCAGGGAGGCTCCCGAGCGGTTTTGGGGTTTGGGAATTCGGGAATTCCCCGATTTCCCTGGTTCTGGTGGGAGGAAAAAACCTGGGAAGTGCGGAGAGGGAAGGAAGAGGCCAGGGAATGGATCTTTCCCAGGGAAGTTTTTCCAGGGTTTTTCCTTCCCAAATCCAGCTTCTCTTCCCTCTCCCCCTCGCCATTCCTGGGCCCTGCCCCTGGAAAATCCCGGGATCCCGTGGGAGGCTGGAATTCCCTGCTCACAATTAAATTAATTAGCAGGGAATTCCCTGGGAAGTTTGGGAATTGAGCTGTTCCTCCCTGGGATTTCCCTGGAATGTTCCCTGAGCTCTTCCAGAGCAGTGGGAGAGGCCTGGGAGTGCCTCAAGATCTCCTGGGATTCCCAGGACAGAATTCCCTGGGGTTTTTTGGGATCCCATGGAGCAGCTTTTCCATTTCTATTCCTGGAATTTCAGTGGGATTCCCTGGATGGGTTAGGGAATTTTGGGTTGGGAAAACCTCCTGGAAAGCTGGGAATGATTGGGTTGGGATGGGGAGTTTGGGATGGGGAGTTCGGGATCGGGATGGGGAGTTCGGGATCGGGATGGGGGCCTTGGCATCGCAAATCTTTGGGAAGACCCCAGAATTCCACGGAATCCCTGCCCAGACCCGTGCAGCCCTGGTGGGAATCCCGGGAAAATCGGGAATCCCAAACCCTCCTGGCTCCTGCTGGGCTGGAAAATTCCCGTTCCCGTTGGAGTTGTTGGGATTCCGGGATTGGGGCCAGCCCCGGGTGGTGCCGGCAGATGGCCGGGAATTAATTCCCTGCAAACGCCGGGAATTTAATCCCGCACGGCTCCCTCGGGAGGCGGCAGCTGCACCGGGATGGGGGCGGGATCGGGGGTTGGGGTTGGGAGTTTGGGATCAGGGGCTCGGCATCGGGATGGGGAACTTGGGATCAGGACAGGGAATTCGGGATTAGGACTTTAGGATCAGGATGGGGAGTTTGGGATCTGTGTGGGAAGTTTGGGATTGGTTTGGAAGCTGGGATTTGCCACTGGTGGATTTTTGGGATAACCCCTCCCTGTTTTTCTGCTCATGGCCGGGAAGGGTTTTCCAAGTGCTGCTGCTGATCCCAAACAGTTCCCTTGGGATTTTCCAGGCCTGGATGTGCTCATTCCCAAAAAAAGCTGCCTGTTCCCCTCGGGAAGGGATCCCAAACCCCGGGAAGGGATCCCAAACCCTTGGGATTCACGGGAAGAAGGGATTGGGGTGAGGAAATCCTGGACCCATCCCAGACATTCCCATGGATTTGGATGTGAATGGGAAAGGACAATGAGAAATCCCTGGAGAACAATTCCCAGGTTTTCCAAAGGATTATTCCCCACCTGGCACCCCGTGGGGAGGATTTCCATGGGATGAAAGGGCAGGAAAAAGGGGATTTGGGAAGGAAAAGGCACATTCCAGAGGGAAAATGAATGGAATTCCACCTGCTCGGGGGTTTCCCTCTGGATGTGGGATGGGCGGAGTTTGGGAACAGCCGCAGTTTGGGAACCGGCGGCTTTTCCCTGCACATCCAGGGGGATTGGCTGGGAGGCTTCCCTTGGGAAGGGGGCTTGGAAAATCCTGGAAAAGGGGCTTGGAAAACCCCAGGAAAAGGGGCTTGGAAATCCCAGTTGGGCTCCTTAAATCCAGTTGTTTTTCCAGCAGAAAAAGAGCTTTGGAGCAGGGATTTTTTGGGAGCAGGGATCACTTCCCAAATAACCCCGGATTTGGGGCTGGAATTGGGGTTGGATCTGTGGCTCTCTCCCCTTGTTCCCGGTTTTCCAAGCTGGAAAACCACGGGATCAAACCCCTTTTCCTTCCCCTCCTCCAGAAAGGAGCTTTTTCCCTAAAAAACCAAACCCTTGGAGCTTCCAGGCCTGCTGGAAGTGCCGGAATTCCGGGGGTTAACAGGGAATTGTTGTCCCTGGGATGTGACGGATCCGGGCTCGGCTCCAGGTCGGGAACAGGGCCTGGATTGAGCCGGGATGGGGCCGGAGCCGGGATGGGGCCGGATCCAGAGGCTTTCCCGGCTGTTCCCGGCAGTCGGGGGATGGATCGGTGGCGGGGCTGGGGTGGGAATGGGGATCTTTGGGATGGAGAAGGGATCCCCTTGGCCTGACCTCCGGGGAGTTAAAAATAAACTCAGACTAAGCTCCGGCTTAAGCTCCCGGCGGGAAAACCTCTGGAGTTTTCCCATTCCCAAGCCCGGATCTGGTGGAAAAAGGGAACAAAACCCCCCCAGGAGCAGCTCCTGATCCCGGTTTGTGCTGAAAGAGGGGAAAAGGTCGGGAATTCTCGCCTGCCCCAGGGATGGGGTTTGTTGGGATGCAGCTGGAGCTGCAGTTCCTGGTTTTCCATCCCTTTTTCCCACATCCCGATATCCCAGGCCCCTCATCCCATGGGATGGCCTCGGGAACGGCAATTCCAGGGACAATTCCATCAAAAAACCCAGGAGACGTTCCCTGATCCCGATGGATCTGGGATCTCTGTCCACAAATTTGGGATTGGGGCCGGATCCGGTTCCCTGGGACAGGTGGGAAACACCTGGATTTGGGTGGAAAAACCGGGAAAAGCGGAATTTCCTCTTCCCGGGGGTTGTTTTCCCAAAGCCTCTGGATTCTCCTTGTCCCTGCCTCAAATCCCAAAATCCCCATTTCCAGAATGTCTCTAAAAGAGGGGATTTTGGGAATGGAATGGGAATGGGAATGGGAATGGGAATGGGAATGGAATAAAAATGGAATGACAATGGGAATGGGAATGGGAATGGGAATGGAGTGGGAATGGAAGTAGGATGGGAATGTGATGGAAATGGGATGGGAACGCGATGGGAATGGAAGGGAAGAGGCTGAGGAACATCAGGAGGGAAACCCCAAATTCCCGGCGTCCCACAGCTCCTTCCCCGTCGCCCGCAGCCTCCCCCGCTCCCAGCCATGGGGGACATGAAAACCCCGGATTTCGACGACCTCCTGGCCGCCTTCGACATCCCCGACATCGACGCCAACGAGGCCATCCACGCGCACCACGAGGAGCCCGAGGCCCACGGCAAAGCCGTGCCGGGGGAGCCGGGAGCCGCCGGCGCCGAGCACGTCCTGCCCCACCCCGACATCTCGGCCGTCAGCGTCATCGTCAAGAACACCGTGTGTCCGGAGCAGCTGGAAGGCCTGGAATCCCGCGGGAAGGATGGGCACGGCATGGCCCCGAGGCTCCTCCAGAACGGCTTCGGAGCCGCTGACGTTCCCAGATCCCCGAATCCCCGCGGGGTGGAGGCGTCTTCCAACGGGGAGTGTTGGGGGAAGGAGAAGAACACCAAAGCTTTGGATTTGTTCTCCCATTTCAGCCCCGATCCCAACGAGGACAGCGCCAATTTGATCGACAGATCCCGGGAATGCAAAGCCAAGGAGAAATCCCTGGCTGTGCCCTCGCTGGCCCCGTCCCCCACCCCGTCCTTGGACTGCAAGGAGCCCTTGGGAGAAGCCGCGGAGAGCTTGGATCCGGCTTTTCCGCCGCCGTTCCGGGCGGGAGCGGCCGCCGACGGATCCCATCCCGTTCCCTGCATCAAGAAGGAGGAATCGGACTCGGAAGAGGCGGCGCCGCGGAGCTCCAGCCCCAAGGGCTTGGCCGTGAGCCTCGGGGACAGCCCCCTGGAGCACCTGAAATCCGTCACCGTCCGCTATTCCACGGAGGATTCTCCCGTGGCCGCGTGGCCGGGATCGGATCCGGCGCTGGACGGGAGCGCCGGGAACGCGGCCGAGCTCAAGCGCTCCCCCGGGAGCCCTCGGGAATCCTTCTCCTCTCCCGGGATTCACATCCCCAGCTCTCCCAAACAGCTGGAGAGCCTCTCCTTGAAGGAGGAGCAGGGGATGCTGGACAAGTCCATGGGAAGCCCTCCGAGCGTTTCCAGCGGCGAGGAGGAGGAGGACGAGGAGGAGGAGGACGAGGAGGAGGAGGAGAGCACCAATTCCCCGTCCTCCAATTCCTCACGGCCGCTCAAAGTCCGCATCAAGACCATCAAAACCTCCTGCGGCAGCATCACCAGGACGGTCACCAGGGTGTCCTCGGACTCGGAGCCGGCCTCCACCAAGCAGAATTCCCAGGAAAGCCTGGAATGTCCCGGCGGGATCGCTGCGGAGGCGTCCAAGGACAGGACGGAGCTTCCCAGCCCTTTGAAAAACACGGAAGGGCCGAAAATCGTCAGCGTGCAGCTGGGGAACGGCGCGAAGCTGAAGGGGACGGTGCTGCCCGTGGCCACCATCCAGAGCGCCAGCAGTGCCATGCTCATCGCCGCCAGCGTGGCCCAGCAGAAATCCGTGGTTCTCCCGGGAAAACCCGGGAAATCCGTGGCCAAGAACATCCTCAACTTGGTGCCGCAGCCCCTTCCCAAGGGGGACGGCCGGAGCAACGGGAGCGCGGCCGCCCCCGGCGCCAAGGCCAACGGCGGCGCGGCGCTGCCCAAAGCGGCGCCGAGCGTGGCCGGCACCGTCATCTCGCGCTCGCAGTCCAGCCTGGTGGAGGCCTTCAACAAAATCCTCAACAGCAAGAACCTGCTGCCCACCTACAAACCCAACCTGAGCCCCCCGGCCGAGGCCAGCCTGGCGCTGCCGCCCTTCGGCTTCCGCTGCCTGGAGTGCGGCGACGCCTTCGCGCTGGAGAAGAGCCTGGCGCGGCACTACGACCGGCGCAGCATGCGCATCGAGGTCACCTGCAACCACTGCGCCAAGCGCCTCGTGTTCTTCAACAAGTGCAGCCTGCTGCTGCACGCGCGCGAGCACAAGGACAAGGGGCTGGTGATGCAGTGCTCGCACCTGGTCATGCGGCCCATCGCCCTGGAGCAGATGATCGGCCAGCCCGACATCACCCCCCTGGTGTCGCTGGCGTTCCCGGCGGGAAAGGTGGCGCAGGACGCCGGGAACGGCGCCCAGGAGCTGCCGGTGCTGCCGCTGGGCTCGGAGCAGAGCAGCTACAGCTGCTTCCGCTGCCTGGAGTGCAAGGAGCAGTGCAAGGACAAGGCCGGGCTGGCGGCGCATTTCCAGCAGGTCGGGGTGGCCACCAGCAGCAGCAGCACGGTGAGGAGACGGGGGAGAGGTGGGAACGGGGTGGGAGATGGTAGGAGAATGGGGAGATGATGGGAGAAGGGGGGAGAACAGTGAGAACATCCATCCATCCATGGATCCATCCCGTCCCATCCCATCTACCCCTCCGTCCACCACCCGCCTTCCCTGAGCGTTTCCCTCGGAGGAGCTGTGGCCTCCAAGGGCAATCCAGGGCCGCGTCCAGGAGGGAACGAGCGGATTCTGAGCCGCGTTATCCCGGCGGGATGGGCGGGACGGAGCCCGGAATTCCCCGCCGCGCTCCTGGGCCGCTCGGGGCCGGCGTTCCCGGCGTTCCGTGGGCGAATCCCGGTTTTGCAGGTGTGCTCGGCGTGCCCCATGATCCTGCCCAACCGCTGCAGCTTCGGCGCGCACCAGCGCATGCACCGCAGCCGCCCGCCCCACGTGTGCCCCGAGTGCGGCGGCAACTTCCTGCTGGCCAACTTCGAGGCGCACCTCAAGGACTCCTGCCTGCACTTCTCCCGCAGGGTGGGATACAGGTACGGAACGCCGGGAACGCCGGGAATGCCGGGGGAGGCGGTACTGGAGGCGTTGTCCGTGGAAAGTCCAAGGAACCCCACGGATGTGGCCTTGGGAATGTTGGGGGAGCGGATGGATTCGGTGATCCCAGAGAGCTTTTCCAACCTAAACAAGAACTGGGTGGGATCCTGATCCCTGCTGGAATCTTCCCAGAGCTTTTTGGGATCCTGGTTTCAGTTGGGAATTTTCCCAGAACTGGTTGGGATCCTGATCCCTGTTGGGAATTTTCCAAGATCCCAGAACCATTTTGGATCCTGATCCCTGCTGGAATTCCCCAGGTGTCCCAGCTGCTCCGTGGTGTTCGGCGGCGTCAATTCCATCAAATCCCACATCCAGAGTTCCCACTGCGAGGTTTTCCATAAATGTCCCATCTGTCCCATGGCTTTCAAGTCCGCCCCGAGCGCCCACGCCCACGTCTACACGCAGCACCCGGGCTTCAGCAACCAGCAGTCCAAGTGAGTATTCCCGGGAAAGGAATTCCCATGGATGGCGCCCAGGATCCACGGGAAGAGCCTCGGGTCCATCCCAGAGAGGCTGTGATGGGATTTTTGGGAATGCTTTGGCGTGGGAAGGATGGGGGGTGTCGGTGGTGGTGGAGCTGGCTGGAAAATCTGGGAATGTGGCGCTTGGGAATGGTGGGTGTGCTGATCCCAGAGGGCTTTTCCAGCCTGAGCGATTCCAGGACTGGGAGAGCTGGGAATGCAGCCTCAGATATTCCATGGTTGGCAGGAGCTCCTCCATGGGTGGGATGAGCTCAACCCCCACCTTCCCTTTCCCTCCCTTTTCCCTCCCTTTCTTCTCCCTTTCCCATCCCTTTTCCCTCCTCCCGCCGCCCCCCGAATCCCGGGATTCCCGTTTCCCAGGATGATCTACAAGTGCGCCATGTGTGACACGGTGTTCACGCACAAGCCGCTGCTGTCGTCGCACTTTGACCAGCACCTGCTGCCGCAGCGCGTCAGCGTCTTCCGCTGCCCGCAGTGCCCGCTGCTCTTCGCCCAGAAGCGCACCATGCTCGAGCACCTCAAGGTCAGCCGGGATTCCAGCCGGGAATGCCGGAATTCCGGCCGGAATTGCTGAAATTCCAACCCTGGGAGTGTCCCCAGAGAGCGAGAATTGGGTGGGGGGTGGTGGGAAATGGGAGCCGTGCTCTGGGTGGGGTTTGAGGCTGTTCCATCCCAAACCATTCCAGGATTCCATGTCCTGGCTCAGAGGGGATTTTAGGGATAAATCCCAGACTTTGGCCCAGGTTATTCCATGGATTCCCCATCCCTGGAGCCACCTGGAACAGCGGGAATGTCCCTGCCCTTGGTCTGGCTGATCCCTCCTCATTCCCTGCTGATCCGGACAGAATTCCCTCCTCCAGCAAAATTCCCACCCCTAAATCCCGAACTTTCCCTTCCCAGAACACCCACCAGCCCCAGAAGTCCAAGGAAGACGCTTCCAAGAAATCCCCGGCGCTGCTGACACCGAAGCCGGAGCCTCTGGAGACTCCGGTGTCCAAGATCTCCGAGGAATCCTCGTCCTCCACGGAGGAGGACGAGCCCCCGAGCTCCCCGGAGCTGCGGAAAACCAAACGGAGCCGATTCCAGCGGAAATCCGGGAATAAATCCAAGGGCAGCGGGTGGACGTGCGGCGTCTGCCACTCCTGGTTCCCGGAGCGCGACGAGTACGTGTCCCACATGAAGAAGGAGCATGGGAAGGTGAGGATTTGGGAATGGGAATGGGGATTTCAGGGCATTCCCAGGAGAAAATCCATCAGGACCGAGGTTTTTTGGGATAATTCCCGGCTGGATGAATCCCAGGCGGGAGCAGGGATTTGAGGGAAAACCCAATTCCCACCTCGAGCTGGGGTGGGAATCGCGGCTCTTGGATCCTCCCGTATCCCTCTGGATCCCTCCCGGATCCCAGACACGGATTTTTCCCGGCAGTCCGTGAAGAAATTCCCGTGCCACCTGTGCGAGCGCTCCTTCTGCTCGGCCCCGAGCCTGCGCCGGCACGTCCGCGTCAACCACGAGGGCATCAAGCGCGTCTATCCCTGCAGGTACCGGCGCCTTCCCGGCATTCCGGGGCTGGAAAACGGGGAATCGGCGGCGTTTTGGGAAAAAAAGGGGGGGGGTGAAGCTTCCGGGGGTGGGGGTTGGGATATCTGGGAATTGGGAGGGATTTGGGGAGGGTTCCGGGGGTTTTGTCGATGCCGGTTTGGGGTTGGGTTTGGGATTCCAGAGGCAGAATTCCCGGGAAAAGCCAGCTGATCCCTCCCCGCTGCTGCAGGTACTGCACGGAGGGGAAGAGGACGTTCAGCAGCCGCCTGATCCTGGAGAAGCACATCCAGGTGCGCCACGGGATCAAAGTCACCGACCCCGCCAAGAGCCAGGAGGTCGTCATCGCCCGCATCGGCGCCGGGCCCGCCCAGGTGGGGATCCCACGGGATTCTCCCGCATTTCCTGGGACTTCCTGGGATTTCCCGGGAATTTCGGCAGTTTGGGGTGGGACTGGGGATGTCTCATCCCGGAATTCCTGCTGGGAGTGGCCCCAATTCCCGAGGGGTTGTCCAACCCCAACTCCCAGCCCCGGCCTTTATCCAGACCCCTAAAATTCCCAGATTTCCCTTTCCCAGGTGTCCGGCCGCAAGCGGAAGCTCTCCTCGGACGACTCCTGCAGCGAGGAGCCCGACAGCACCACCCCCCCTTCCAAGAACCCCAAATCCGGCGGCAAAGCCCCGTTCCGCTGCCGCAAGTGCGGATTCCTGGCGGGAAGCCGGGCGGAATTCCAAGCCCACATCCCGCAGCACCGCACGGACGGGAATTCCCAGCAGTGCCGGGAATGCGGCCTCTGCTTCACTTCCCAGATTTCCCTCAACCGCCACCGCTTCATCTCCCACAAAAAGAAGAAGGGAGCGGCCGATCCCGAGGATTCGGGAAGCGCTTCCCAAGGCGGCGGGAACGGGAATTCCGGAGCCGGCGCGGACGGATCCGAGGGAAAGTTGGAATGCAAAGTTTGCGGGAGAGGCTTCGAGAGCCAGCTCAGCCTCAAGACGCATTTCCGGACCCACGGGATGGCCTTCATCCGCGCCCGGCAGAGCGAGGAGAACTGAATTCCCGGGAATTCGGGAGTCCTGGAATTCTGGGATCGGCCCCGAGGAAAACTGAGCATTCCTGGGAATCCTGTCATTCCGGAGCCACAGGATGGCCTTCATCCGCACCCGGCAGAGCGAGGAGAACAGATTCCTGGGAATTCTGGAATTCCGGGACTGGCCCCAAGGACAACTGAGTGTTCCCAGGAATCGCGGTGTTCCCGGAATTCCGGGATCCCCCCCAGAACCGGCCCCGAGCATGGGAATCTCGGCATTCCCAGAACTCCGGGGTGGCCTTCACCCGCGCCCGGCAGAGCGTCGAGCAGAACTGAGCGTTCCCAGGAATCTCCGCGTTCCTGGAATTCCAGGATCAGCCCCGAGGACAGCTGAGTGTTCCCGGGAACTTCAGCATTCCCGGAATTCCGGGATCACCCCTGGGAATCGGCTCCGAGCCGGGAATTGGCGCCGTGTACATAAAACATCCCCAAGCCCTTCCCGGTGTCCGAGGGAAAGATGGGAATGGGATTGGGATTGGGATGATCCCAGACCCTGCTGGGATTGGAATCCGGGCTGGGAGGATCCCAAATCCCGCCGGGATTCCCCCAGGAATGTTGGATTTTGGGGGGATTTGGGATTCCCTTTCCCTGTTCCGGGACCCGCCGGGCGCTTCCCAGGAATTCCCGGAGCCGGACGGGACCGGGGAAGCTTTTCCAGCAAAATCCACCTTTTCTGTTGGCTTTTCTTTGTTTTTCCTGGAATTCTTTTCCCGTTTGGAAATGTTTCTGGTGAGTTTTGTTGGGAAGAAGCCGATTCCAAACTCCTGGAATTTCCGGAGGTCCCTGGGCAGGAAACTCGGACACGCGGCCGGACATTCCCGAGGGAGCAGGAGGAGGGAAAAGAGCAGGAAAAAAGCTGGAAAAGAGGAGGAAAAAAGGAGGGAAAAGGAGATTTTTCCTTTGGCGAAGGAATAACGATCCCAGAAAAGCCGAGATTGGGAAGGGATCCCCCAAATCCCAGCCAGGACCCTTTTCCTGAAGGAAAAGTGGGAAAACCGCTCCCAACTCCCAGACTGAGGGAGAGGTCTGGGGCCTTTTCCCGCCCTTTTCCAGCTGCTCCTCTCCCTCGGGACCAGGGACCTTTCCTGCTTCAAATCCCTCAAAAAACCCTCTGGAAAAGCCCCTTTGGACTCATCCCTCCGGCGCCGAGATTCCCAGAATTCCCGGAATTCCCTGTGAATAACTCTTCCCTTTCCCTGTACAGTTGTATCATACACTAAAACCCACGAATTCCAACAACTGCTGTGCTCATTTCGGGATTTGGTTTGGTTTTCCAAGGTTTTTTTCCCGTTTTTTTGCGTTTTTCGGGATGGAGGAGCTGCTTTGGGGTTGATTTGGTTTTGGCTTTTTTTTTCCCGTTTTTTTTTACTTTTTCCAAGCAGGAGTTTGGGGAATTCTCCCTCCCCTTTTCCCTGCGGGTGGATGGATGGGAAAAGGGTGGAAAAAAACTGGGAAAAATCAGGTGGAATCGGCCATTCCCAAACCCCCCGGGCCGGGTGTAAATTCTGTTGGAAAATAGAGAAGAAATTAAAGTTTCTACGAGTTTTAGAAGGAAAGAAATTCCCAAAAAAAACTACGGAAAAATGGCTTTGGACCCTTCGGTTTTCCAGCATTTCAGTGCCTTGAGCTGGATTCGGGTTGGAGGGAGGGAGGGGATGGAATTTTGGGAAAGTTCCCCTGGAATTTCAGGGGATGTTCTCCCCTGGAATTTTGGGGCTGCACTCCCAGAATTTTTGGGAATGTGTCCCTGGAATTTTGGGGCTCCATCCCTGGGATTTCAGGGGTGTTTCCCCCCGAGATTCGGGATTTTGGGAATGTGCTCCATGGAAAGCCGCGGGCGCCGGAGGCTCTCAGGAATTCTTTATTCTGTAGGAATTGACTCCATTAAACTCCAGTGGTTTCACCCCTGCTGTGCCCTGGCTTCGCTTTTCCCTGGATTTCGCTTTTCCCAGGAAAAGCTCCTGGGAATGGGGAGGGGAGGAGGGGGGGTCGGGGTGACTCCCACTTACCCCAGATTTTGGTCCTGCCCCCCAAAAAAGGGGCTTGGGAAGGGCCGGGGTCCCCTCTCTGACCTCTCCCGGTGTCCCCAACCCCCCCCTCCCCCCCGGGGGTTTAAAATCGGAATTTTGGGGTTTTTAATGCTAAAAATCAAAGGATGAAAACTTGGGGACTTTGGGGGGGACACACGGGGGGACACAGAGGGGACACTGGGGGGGACACGGGGGGACACGGGGACATTGGGGGGTCACTGGGGGTCACTGGGGACACTCCGAGTGCCCCCCCTGCCCAGCAGGCCCGGCCAGGCCCGGGGGGGGGGAGGGGAAATTCCAGGATTTTCCTTCCCTGGAAAGCTCCGGATCCTTCCCGATTTGGGATCTGGGCAAAGCCCCCCCAACCCCTCCCGTGTCCATCCCGATCCTGGCCCGACATTCCCGGCTGGAATTACCGGGGAAAGGGGAGGAGGAGTCCCAGCCTGGAATTCCTGGAATTGTGGGAACACCGCAGCAGCAGGCTCAGGAATCCCACCGGGAATTCCCACCTGGAATCCCTCACCTGGCTGGAATCCCACCGGGAATCTCTCACCTGGAGGGAATCCCACCTGGAATCCCACCCAAATTCCCATCTGGAATCTCACCTGGAATTCCCACCCGGCCGCCCCTGGGTGTTCAGGACAGGGCAGCGGGGACCGGGAGTGACCACGCAGGGCCGGGAATTCCGGCAATTCCAGGATTTTGGGATTCCCACCCTTCAGGAGACACCCACGGGCGGGGCCGGACCCCTCCCCCCTTTCCACCCCCCCACATTCCATTGGGATCGGGGGCGAATTCCAGGGAATAACACCGAGAGGAAGGGGGGATCCCCCATCCCTATCCCCATCCCCATCCCCGCCTCATTCCCGCATGATCCACTCGGGAATTCCCCCCGAAAGCGCTCGGCTTCTCCGCTCCTGCTTTTCCCGCTGTTTTTCCTGGCTTTTTTATGGAATTCTGTCCCATTCCTCCAGCAGAGTCTGGCCCGGGAAGCAGCCGAGCCTCCACCTCTCCCTCGGACCCCGCATGGGCTCCGAGCTTTGGGGGGTTTTTTTTGGGGGGGGGGGAGGTGTTTGGAAAAATGGGGAATTTTCCTGGGAATTTTTTTTTTTGTTTTCCCCGGGGGCATTCCTTTTTTTCCCGGAATCCTCTGGAATTCACATGATGCCGTTGGTGAGGTACTGGAAGCCGTCGTAGAGTTTGGTGGTGATGGATCTCATGGAGCCGTCCACCATCTGCTCCACCAACAGCTGCAGCTGCTCCTCCGTCAGGTTCATGTGGAAGCGCTCCTTGAGGTGCCGGATGGTGGAGGAGCCGTGGAAGCACGGCAGCTGCGAGCCTGGAACAGCGGGAATTCCAGCCTTGGAACGGGAATTCCGGCCTTGGAGCGGGAATTCTGGGCTTGGAACGGGAATTCCGGCCTTGGAATGGGAATTCTGGGGTGGGAATGGGGGCAGGGAATGGGGGCAGGCAGCTGCGAGCCTGGAACACGAGAAACGGGACGGGATGGGATCGGGGCAGTTGGGAATCTCCGTCCGGAATGGGGGGAGCGGGAAAAACGGAGATGCTGAGGGCTCGGGGGGAGCGGGGAATCCCTGGGAAGGGGCGTTTGGAATGGGGCTGGAGACCCCAGGGGTGCTTCCAGAGCTTTTCCCACCCCTCCAAACTCCCGGGAATTCCCTCCTCACCCCCGGGAGAACGCCCTGAAGTGCTCAGGATCCTCCGGGCCGTGGCATCCACACGGATGTGGGATCTCCCTGAGCATCCCACAGCCCCTGGGTGCCTCCAGGGGCTCTCCCACCCCTCCAAACTTCTGGGAACGGCCGGGAATTCCCGGGAATTCGCACCTTGCTGCATGATCTCCACGATCTGCACCACCTTGTCCATGTGCTTGCGGGCCGCGATCAGCCCCTGCAGCATCAGCATCTTGTAGTAGTTGAACATGTCCCCGTCCAGGCCGCCCATCACCTGCGGGAAGAGCGGGAATGGCAGCGGCCGGGAACGCCCGGAACGGCCCCGGGAAGCCCCCGGATCCCACTCACATCCACGAATTCCGTGGTGAGCTTGAAGGCCGAGGTCTCGAAGCCCAGGTTGCGGGGGGAGCTGGACAGGATGAAGCCGAAGTCGATGTGGATGATGTGGCCGTCGGCGTCCAGCAGGATGTTACCGTTGTGCCTGCGGGAAATCCCAGAAATCCCATTAAAATCCCATAAAATCCCATAAAATTCCATAAATTCCCATAAAAATCCCATTAAAACCCCAGAAAAACCCCAAAAATTCCCATAGAATTCCTGGGAATTACCTGTCCTTGACCTGCAGCAGGTAGCACACCAGGCTGTACCCGGCGCAGCCCAGAATTCCCATAAATCCCATAGAATTCCTGGGAATTCTTACCTGTCCTTGACCTGCAGCAGGTAGCACACCAGGCTGTACCCGGCACATCCCATAAATCCCATAGAATTCCCGGGAATTCTTACCTGTCCTTGACCTGCAGCAGGTAGCACACCAGGCTGTACCCGGCGCAGCCCAGAATTCCCATAAATCCCATAGAATTCCCGGGAATTCTTACCTGTCCTTGACCTGCAGCAGGTAGCACACCAGGCTGTACCCGGCACAGCCCAGAATTCCCATAAATCCCATAGAATTCCCGGGAATTCTTACCTGTCCTTGACCTGCAGCAGGTAGCACACCAGGCTGTAGCCGGCGCAGCTGCGCACGAAGTTCCTCTGGGCGCTCAGGAACGACTCCGAGTTGTAATTCCCGTGCTCCTGCCGGAAATAATCCAGCAGGGAGAGCTGCGACTGCTTCTTGATCTGGTGGATGGAGACGGCGTTGAGCACGGGCTCGATCATCCCGCTGTCCGCAGAGATCACCAGGATCTTGTAGGGCTTGATCCACAGCGGGACGCGCTCCTGCTCCCAGATGGACTGCGGGCGACCCCAGAAACCCGTCAGACCCCGGAAACCCGTCAGATCCCGAAAAAACCCCATCAGATCCCAAAAAAACCCTGTCAGATCCCAAAAACCCCATCAGATCCCACAAAACACCGTCAGATCCCGAAAAAACCCTGTCAGATTCCACAAAACACTGTCAGATCCTGAAAAAACCCCCGTCAGATCCTGAGAAAGCCCCATCAGGTCCCACAAAACACTGTCAGATCCCAAAAACCCCCGTCAGATCCCAAAAAACCCCATCAGATCCCAAAAAAACCCCGTCCAAATCCGTTCAAATGCCACTGTAATGCGATAAAATGGCATTAAATCCCATAAAATCCCATGAAATGGCATTAAAATCCAAAAAAATCCAGTAAAATCCCAAAAAATCCCATAAAAAGCAGGGAATTCTTTCGCGGATGGGGGTTTTTTTGGGAATTCTTTGGGAATGGCTCACCTGGAGCTGTTTGAGCACCTGGAACGCCAGCAGCTCCTGCCGGAGGTCGTCGCCGCACTTGACGATGACGGAGAGGAGGCGCCAGGACGGGAGGTGTCCGTAGGGAGACGCTTCCCGGATTCTCCTGAGGGAAAACCGGGAAAAACGGGATCGTTCCAGGGTCTCCAGGCTGGGAAAAGCGCTGGGAATGCCTTTCGGCTCCTTCCCAAGCCAGCTCTGAGCTCGGAATTCTCTCCTGGAATCTTTTCCATCAGGACACGGATGAGACCACCCAAAATTCCTCAATCCCGGGGGTTTTCCTGTTTTTTCCAGGAGGAATTTGGGGTTGGAATTCCAATGGGTTTATCCCAGGATAAACCAAACCCTTCAGACCTCAGATCTGCCTAAAAATCCCAGCAAAACCCAGGATCTGGGTAAACCCCTGGATCTGGGCAGGGCCGCGGTTGATTCCCAGATGAACCGCGGATTGTTCTCCCTGGAATTCCCTGGAATTCCCAGCCCCTACCTGACTTTCTCCTGCCAGGGCTCCTTGAGGGCCACGGCCGACGGATCCTCGGGATCCCTCCGGAAGGACGTGGGGGTGTGAGCCAGCTGCTCCGACAGCCGCCGCCTGCGGGGGAACGGCACAGCTCCAGCCTTCCCAGGGAAAATTCCCGGAGTTCCGAGGGAAAACTCCTGGATTTCCACTCTGGGCAATGTCAGAATTCCAGGGTTTTTTGAGGGAAAATTCCCAGATTTCTGCTCCGGGGAATGTCAGAATCCTGGAGTTTTTTGAGGTAAAATTCCCAGATTTTTCCTCCAGGGAATGTCAGAATTCCGGGGTGGTTTTGAGGGAAAATTCCCAGAATTCTGGGGGTTTTCTGAGGGAGATGCCCGGATTCCTCCCCAGCTCACCGGATGTCTCCGGCGGCGATGAAGACGGGCTCCCGGCTCTCCTGGCTGGTGATGGAATCCACGGAGAACTGGGAGATGTTGTCGCAGCTGTTGGTGTGCATCTCCGGGAGCTGCGGGATCCCGGGAAAACGGCGTCAGGAGAGCCCGGAACGACATCGCGCCGGGAATTCAGCCCGGGATGGGCTGGGGGAGATCAACCGGGGACACCTTGGGGACACCTTGGGGACACCGCGGTGCCAGGACCCTCTGGAAAATCCCATTCCCGGCATTCCCACCTCCACCTGGAGCTCCACGATGTCATCCACGGACCAGGCCTCGTCGTCGTTGTCGTAGTTGGGCACGGTGCTGAAGCTGCCGGCGCGCTGCTCCGGGCCCATCCCGCACTCGGGCAGGTTCTCGGCCGAGCGCGTGCTCCGGATGCGATTCTCCGGGATGCGCGCCGGGACATTCGCCGTGTCGAAATTGTCACATTCCAGCACTTCCACGTAGATTAAATAGGGAGCCTGCGAAAGCAGGGAAAGGGACTGGGATGATCCCGGATGTTCCCCGGGCTGCGTTTTGGGGGGAAATCCGTGGTTTTAGTGGGGATGGAGGAAAAGGAGATTCCAGAGGTGCTCCAGGGGGGTTGGGAGTTCTCAGGGGGTTTGTCCCCAGCTCCAGCTGTCCCAGCATTCCCAATCCTGGATGTGACACTTCCAGGTCTGTTCCCAGCATTCCCAATCCTGGATGTGACACCTCCAGATCTTTCCCAGCATTCCCAGTTCTGGAATCAACTCCTCCAGACCTCTCCCCATATTCCCAATCCCGGAATCGACACCTCCAGATTTTTTCCCACCATTCCCAATCCCGGAAGTGACACCTCCAGCCCTTTCCAATTACTCCCAATCCCGGAACCAACACCTCCAGCTCCCTCCCGCCATTCCCAACCTCGGAAATCCCCACCTCCGGCTCTCTCCCAGCGTTTTCCCGCTACCTTGTCCTTGGAGTTGAGGACGACGGCCTGGGAGTGCGGCACGCGCACCACGTGGTGCTCGAAGGCGGCCGTGGGCAGCCAGGCGCGCGCCGGCAGCTTGTGGTTGAGCAGGGAGAGCTCGGAGATGAGGCGCTGCGTCTTCTGCTCCTTGGTGGGCAGCGTGGCCAGGCGCTTCCCGATGGCCATCAGCGACTTGATGAATTCCCGCTCCGGAGCCAGCCGGACTGGCTGGAAAAGGGCCGGGCCGGGAAGCAAAAGAGTTGGGAAAAAAGGAGGGAGAATGGAGGTGATGCCGGTGGTTTTTCACTGAGAGCGAATTCCTGCCCTTCCCTTTTCCCTGTTCCTCCCTCTTCCCCTCCTGGACCAGCTGGAAAAGGGCTGGGAAAGGGTTGGGAAAGGTTGGGATGAGAAATAAAAAGTTTGGGAAAAAAAGGAGGGAAAGTGGAGGTGATGCCAGTGGTTTTTCACTGGGAGCAAATTCCCGCCCTTCCCTTTTCCAGAGGGAAATGTCTTCATCCCATCCCACTCCAAAGGATTCTCTTCCCTCTTCCCACCCCCCTCCCTCCTCCCGGATCCCAGAAATTTGGGATCCCATCCACTGGCAGAGCAGGATCCCAGCGTTTCTCCCTTCCCCCCTCCCATTGCACTGTCCGGAAAATCCTCCCTGGAATTCCAGAGCCGACGTTCCCAGCGGGATCTCCCCGTCCCTCTGGATTCCCAGGATTTGGGAGGACCCTCACTCCCATCCCTCTAGATCACCCTCCAGATTCCTGGGATTTGGGATTTTCCAGCTCCCTGGGAGATCTTCACTCCCAGCCCTCCGGATTCCCAGGATTTGGGATTATCCGGATCCCTGGAATTCAGGAGGATCCTCCCCCCAGCCCTCAATCCGACCATCCCCTCCCACCGGGATTTGGGATTTCCCTTTGGATGCAGGAGGCCCTCCCTGCATCGATCCCAAATTTCCACTCCACATTCCTAAGAACCGGGAACAACCAAGGGCTGATTTTCGGGATCCCCGAGCGCTCCGATCATGCTGGAAGAGGCGCATGCAAAAAGCCACGGATCGGGAACAGGGGAGCAACGGAAAACGCCGGAAAAAATCGGGAATGGCTGATTGGGAAAGAAAGGGATCGAGGAAAATTAGGGAAAGAAGGATCGGGATGGGGATTCCTGGCTGGGAATCCGATGGATTTGTAGTCCACATCCAAAAATTCCTCAGGAATTCCGGGATAACGCTCGGCTTCCCTGCCCCCACCTCGCTCCAGGCACGGGAGGAATATTCCAGAGGTTCCTGATCCCGGCCGGATCCCAAAAATCCCTTCACCTGCATGGACTGAATCCCATTCCTGCAAAAACCGGGACATCCCATGGTTGCTTCCGCCCCCGCTCCCCGGCTTTTCCCACGGAATTCCGGTGGTTCTGATATTCCTGCTCCTCCCATCCAGGTTTTCCAGGGATGCTGTCCCCTCAGAATACCGGGAAATGCTTTTCCCAGTGGGATATCCCAAGGAATTCCCGCTGGTGGGGATCTGGGATGAGCCCAGGAATCCCTCTGGATCAGCCCCGCCTCGATCCGGGGGAATTTTTCATTCCCACCTTTTCCAGGGATCCCAAAACGCTTCCTAAGGATCTTTTCCAACACTTGGGAATATCCCAGCAGCTCCGGGACCCGTTCGGAGCCTCTGGAATTCTGAGTCCGGTGGGAAACGTGGAGATCTTGGATCCTCCAGGCAGAGGGGTAGGGAAAATCCCTCTTCTTCCCATTCCAGAGGGAAACGTCTTCATCCCATTCCTCATCCCGCCATTCCCAAGGATCCTTCCCACATAAAACCTTCCCATTCCAGCAAAATATTCCACAGGGAAAGAAGAACTATCCCTGTTTTCCACTGATGTTTTGGATTCCTGGAAAAACTCTGGTGAGGAGCCACTGGCTGGGCTGGGAGGAGCAGGAATGGGTGGGAATAAAGGAATTCCTGGAATTCTGGGTGGGAATTCGGGGCTTGGAGCTTCCACAATCCC
This sequence comes from Lycocorax pyrrhopterus obiensis, assembly GCA_014706295.1. Classification (NCBI taxonomy): domain Eukaryota; kingdom Metazoa; phylum Chordata; class Aves; order Passeriformes; family Paradisaeidae; genus Lycocorax; species Lycocorax pyrrhopterus. The sequence continues at coordinate 1,868,939 of JACSVZ010000033.1, forward strand.
ATTATCCCTAAAAACCACTGGGATTGGGAAAGAACGGAAGGACGAGGCTGGAATTTGGGATAAAATCCCAACAATATTCCCAAATCCAGGTGTGGGAATGATCCCTGTGAATTCCCAGCAGGATGAGAGCTGGGCTGGCATCCAGGAATTCCTGAAAAAGCCTAAAAAAAAGCTGGGATTCTTCCCAAAAATCCTCACGCTGGAGGAAATCATGGACTACACATTCCCACAGGGAATCCCGGCGGGAAAAGAGGAGGGAGAGACGCCGTGGATTCCAAAACTTGAATGGAAAAAAGAGGGAAAGGGCTCATTCGGGAGAGAAAAATCAGGGAAAATGCCGGGATTCGATTGGAATTTTCACAGAAAAAATAAAGAAGGAATTAAAGGAACAAATCAAGGAATGATCGGTGGGAAAAAAACCAAGGAAAAAAAAAAAGCAAATGAATCCCATCCGGCCAAAAATTTTGGGAGCCAAATTCCAAGGAAACAGCATTTCCTCTTCCACCTGCAACGGACACGACCGGAAAAGCGGGAATCTCCTCATTCCCACATGGATTTTGGTGGGAAAAGGGGATTTTCCTTTATTTCATCCCAACCGGAACGGGAGAATTTTCCCGGAATTCCCATTCCGAGGGAGTTTTGGGTGGGAAACGTCGTGGCGGCGATCCCGGGATTTTTTTTGGGGGAATATTTGGGGAATGCCGGGAAATTCCAGAGGGGTGGAATTGAGGAAATGCTGCCGTGGGAAGAGGGAGCCTCCGGCACGGGAACGGAACTTACGGGAGCCAGGGACTTATCCAGGCTTTCCGTACTCGAGGAGAATTCCTGGGAAAGGCAGGAAAAGGGGGATCGGTGGCAGGTTTTTTTTTGGGAATTTTTTCCATAGGGAAGAGAGGAAGGAGAAGGGAAAAGGGGGAGAAAAAGCAAAGTTTAGCTCCAGGTTCACTTCCAGCAATTCCCAGATTTGTCCTTGGTCCCATCCCGTTGGAATTCTGCTGATTTTTTCCCTCTGGGAGAGGAAAATTCCAGGAAGGAAAATTCCATGGATCTCAAGCAGGATGGGATCAAACCGGAGCGGATCCGAGCGCTAAATTCCCACAAAACCCCCGGGATTTTCCCAGTTTTCCTCCTCCGGGATTCATTATCCTGCCCCAGAAGGACAAGGCGGGATCCAGCTCCGAATTCCTTGGATCTCTGACTTCGGATTGGCCTCTTTCCAGAACCAAATCCACCTTTTTTTCCTTCCCTGGATTCCAGTTTATCCCTAATTTCAGGAACTCCCTGGAGATCCCTTTCCCAGCAGGATGAGCCCTGGAGCGCGGGAGCTCTGGGAGGAATCCCAAGGGACAACCACAAACCTGGAGCAGCTCTGGGATCAATCCCAAGGCACTTCCAGCTCCCTGGAAAAGCATTTCCCAGCAGGATGAGCCTTGGAGCACAACCCCGGTCCCAGAGGAGCTCTGGGATGAATCCCAAAGCACAACCACGACCCCGGAGCAGCTCTGGGATGAATCCCAAGGCACCACCACGGGATTTTCCCAACACATCAAGCCTTGGAGCACAACCCCAAACCTGGAGCAGCTCTGGGATGAATCCCAAGGAACAACCACGTCCTTGGAGCACAACCCCAGTCCCAAAACACCTTTTCCCACGGGAACATCCCGGATTTACCTCCTCGTCGCTCTCCACCTTGGGGTTGCTGGCCGTGCGCTTCAGGTTGCTGCTGAGGCTGATGGAGACGGTGGCGTCCGACTTGGACCTCTGGTGAGTCCGTTTGGAAGGCGACAGCCCCGTGTCGGGCCCGGGGCCGGGAGCGGCGCCGCCCAGCTCCCTCTTCCGGCCCGCCGGCTTGAGCTCGTCGGAGAGGATGAGGCGGCGGAGCTTGGTGCCGCGCGAGTGGCGCTGCGTGGAGATGTGCATGTCCGAGGAGTAGGCGCCGAGCAGCAGCGCGCACTGCAGCGAGAAGTCGACGCTCTGGCGGCAGCGGTGCACGATGTAGGGCTTGATGGCGTCGCCCACGTCCTCGTCCATGTGGATGTACATGTTGAGCAGCTGCGGCAGGTAGAAATCCACCTCCTCGTTGCGGAAGCAGAAGAGGCGGTTGCCGATGTACGCCTGCACGCCGGGCTCCTTGGAATTGTACAGGTAGGAGATGGCCATGGAGATGTCGAAGAGCTTCGACTCGAAGAGGCGGAGGAGCCACGACTGCTTGGCCTGGTTCTGCCGCTTGCGCGCCGTCCTCACCGTGTTGGAGCTCTCCTCCTCCTCCTCCTGGATCCGCGATCCCGGCGGGTCGTCCAAGCAGCGGATCTGGCAGCTCTCTCCGTTGGGAATGCCGTCGGCTCCGTGGAGCTGCTTGACCTTCTCCAGGACCTCCTCGCAGGCCTTCTTGGCCACCTCGGGGTCGATGAGGGCCAGCTCGCCCACGCCTTCCGTGATGACGCTCAAGGAAGAGCCCCCCCCGCCGTTCCCTTGGGAATTCGCCGGCTCCGGGGGGCTTTTCCCGAGGGGAGGGGCCGCGGGAGAGTCGCCCATGGCCGAGGAGGGGCGGCGCGGCTCAGAGCTGGGGAGAACGGGAAAAATCGGGATTAGGGAGGGGATTTGGGAGGAGGAGCAGCAGAGGGGCTGCAGGATTCAAACATGGGGGAAAATGGGAAAAAATTGGGAAAAAAATTGGGAAAAAATTGGGAAAAAATTGGGAAAAAATTGAGAAAAATTGGGGGAAAATTGGGAAAAAATTGGGGGAAAATTGGGATTAGGGATGGGATTCAGGAGGAGCAGTTGTGGGGCTGCACAGCTCAAAGTTGGGAGGGAAATGGGAAAAATTGGGAGAAAACCAGGAAAGAAATGGGATTGGGGATGGAAATTTTTCCCTATTAATTTAGCAGTTTTCCTTGTTATTTTAAGATTTTTCCCTGTTAATTCCAGATATTTCCCATTTAAGAAACTTCTCCATTAATTTAAGGATTTTATCCCTTTATTTTTCCAACTCCCAGAGAAAGGAGGCAGGAAACCCTCAGGAATTCTCCCTAAATATTCCCAGAGCCCATTTTTCCTCTTTTTTTCCCACTTCTTTCCCAAGAAATCCCAGCTGATCAAATCCTGACCAAAGTCCAAGACTTTCACTCCATTCTCGGTGCTCCAAATCCCACATTCCTCAAATTTTTGTGGCTCTTAGATCCCAAAAACCCCTCGAGAGCTGGAAAAAATCCCTGGATGCTCCAATTTTTCAACGAATCCCAAAAAAACGGGGGTGGAAATTCAGGACTGGGAGCAGGGAAAAGTCCCACAGGACTTTGCCAGCATTCCCAGGCTCCTCTAAACATTCCCAGGGATAAAAAATTCCTGGAACATTAAAATATTGAGAGGGAGAGCAGCAATGCCAGTGTCCACCAAGGATGCTCCAAACCTGGAAAAGCTGGGAAAAACTTTTCCATCCCCATTTTTGGGGCTCCAAGCAGAAAATTCCAGGGATTCTCTCCCTCCTCCCGCACTTTTCCACACTTTTCCTCCGGATCTGCCGCAGTCGGAACAATTCCATGAAATTGGGAAACTGAGGACAAAGGAGCTGTGACCCCGCTCACATCCAGGGATAATTCCACAAAAAATCCCTCCAGGCAGGAATTCTCATGGAATTCCAGGCCCAAAATGGAGCCCATGGATGGGCTCCCACTTGGCTCAAGGACTGTTGGGATATAAAACTGTTGGAATTCAATTTTTTTGGAAAAAAATATTATTGGGATAAGATATTACTGGGATAAAACATTATTGGGATGAAATATTAATGGGATAAAATATCAGAATAAAATATTTTTGGGATAAAATAAAATGCAGGAAGAGGATGGGAAACTCCACAGGGATGAGAATCTCCAGCTCCCAACATTCCTCAGCCAGGGAAAAATATCCCAAATCCCAACTCCGAACTTCCAGAGCCAGCTATTAATAACTTTAATAATTAATAACCATTACTGATTAATAATTGAATAATTAACGAGCTGCTCCACCTCCCCCTCCTCCTCTGTGGAACTGGGAAAAGGGGAAGCCTGAAAATTCCAAATTCCTTCCTCACGGGAAGGAGGCAAATCCAGGGATTTCCATGGAAATGAACTTCCCCAATCCCAAAAAAACCCAAAACTGTGGGAACGCCCAACCCTCTCCCACCTCTGGGATTTCTCCCAACCCTTTGGAAAAGGATTTAGCAAGGAATCCCTTTGGCTCATCCCACAAAAACATCCAGGTTTTTCCCTCTTCCCAGAGATCCCTCAGGATCCCAAAGCCTGGAGCAATCCCACAGTCCGGAAAATTCCCTCCTCCCATGGATCACGAGGTCCCACATTCCCACACTCCTTTATTTATGCAAATTCCCCCTTTTCGAGGTATCCCAGGGTTTGTTTTTTTTCTCCCAAAGGCTGGGAAAGAAGCTGGAAAAAGAGCAGGAGGAAAAGCAGGAACCGACATTCCCACCTGGCTGCCAAGGGCAGCTCTTGTGCTGAACCCAGCATGGACCCTGAACTGTGGGATCATAGATTTTCCAGGAAATCGGGAGCAGAGATCAGCCGGAATTCCAGGAGCACAGACCTGAAATCCTACTCAGAATTCCAAGCAAAAAATCAGGGACTGTTTTCTCGCCCCTAGTCCCAAGGCTGATCCTGCAGGAGCAGATCCGTGGCATCCACACCAGGAACGACTCCAAAACCTCAAAAACTCTTCCAGCACCGGGAAAAAAAAAGCTGGAAAATCCCCTTTTCCACCCAGTTATTCCCTCACGGATTACAGGGCAGCGGAGGGAATAAAAAGGGAGGGATTAAAGGTAATTATTTCTCATTATTCAACTTCCCACCAACTCCAGCCGAAGTTTTCCAAGGGAGACGTTCCCGAGGGGATGAGTGACCCTCGCCAATTCCAACTTTACGTAATCCATGGAATTTAAGAGGGGATTTTGGGCAATTCCAAAGCCCTCAGAGGCACCAGATGGCCCGGAGGGGGGGAAGGGTTGGCAAATCCTCATGAGGAAAAGCGGCTGGAAAAGGCTCTGGAAGGGGAATTGCGCCACTTCCCCCGCGGGGAGCGGGGCTTTGGGACTTATTCCCTGGAAAACGAAGAGGAAAAGGATTGCGATGAGGTACCTGGAGCGATCCCATCCCGCGCGGCTCCGCTCGGCGAGCCCGGCCCTGAGGCCGGCGCGGGTGGCTCATCCCGGGCACCGGCGGCTGCTGCGGGAAAAGGCGGAAAAACACCCAAAAATCACCACAAAAATCCTCCGCGAGGAAAAGCCGATTTCCTGCCGAGCTCCTGCGCCACGAAGGCCGCGGGGGGAACAGAAGGAGGAGGAGGAGGAGAAGGAGGAGGAGAAGGAGGAGGAGGAGGCGAGGCCGGACACGGAGCGGCCGCGGAACCGCCGGGGAGACCGGGCTGAGGGGGATGGAAGAGGCCGCGGGGGGGCCGGCGAGGGTGCGGCGGGGCCGGGCTCACCTCGGGGGGCCGGGGAGGAGCGGGGCCGAGAGGAGAGGAGCGGAAGGGTCGGAAGGGGCCGGCGGAGCGGGGCCGGTGGAGCGGGGCCGGTCGGAGCCTCCCCAGGCCCGGCCCGGCGCCGCCTCACGGGGCTGAGGGGCCGCCGCCGCGCCACAGCGCCCCCTAGCGGGCCGGCGGCGCGGCGCGGGAAAAGGGGCGGGGTCTGTGGGCGAGCGGGGGAGCGGGGTCGATGCGCTTATATGGTTATGTGGGCGTGGTTTGAATGCAAATATGGGTAATGGGGCGTGGTTTCCATACTGATTAGCGGGGGGCGTGGTTTGTATCCATATATGGTGAAGAGGGCGTGGCCTCGGTACAGAACGAGTCCAAGGCGCCCCCGCGGGTTCCGTGTTTGACGAAAATCGGCGTTTTTTGGGGGAAAATTGCCTCGGTTGTCGCTGTCACCACCCCGGGGGGCTGGGACGGGTTGTCCTCCCACTTGTCTGTGTCCCCTCCCAATGCCCCGTGTCCCCTCCCCACTTCCAATGTCCCCTCCCACTTCCAATGTCCCCTTCGCACTTCCGATGTCCCCTCCTACAGCCCGTGTCCCTTCCCCACTTCCAGTGTCCCCTCCCCATTTCCAGTGTCCCCTCCCCACTTCCAGTGTCCCCCTCCCATTTCCAATGCCCCCTCTCCACTTCCAGTGTCCCCTCCCAGTGCCCGTGTCCCCTCCCCGGCTCACAGACACGACAGCCGCACTGGAGTGACTGGTTTTTACTGGTGCGACGCAGGGGACCCCATCCCCGTCCCCGCCCTCGTGTGTCCCTCGCTGTGTCCGGAGCGGGGCTGTCCCTGCGGGTCCCCAAGGGGGAACCCGGCCTTGCTGTGGCCCCGCTGTGCCAGGGCCTCCGGTGTCACCGTGGTGCCCGTCCTGCCGTCCCTGATGACGCTGACGCGGGCGGGCGCGATGGGCCTGGAGGGGCCGTCCCTGACGGGCATGGTGGCACTGCCACTGCCCGGCCTGTCCCCAGTGCTGCCACTGCCCGGCCTGTCCCCCGTGGTGGCACTGGCCCGGGATGGGCAGTCCCTGACAGGGACGGTGGCACTGCCACTGATAGGTGTGTCCATGATGGGGGGACTGCCACTGCCCGTCCTGTCCCCAAGGGTGGCACTGCCCCTGGATGGGCACTCTCTGACAGGGATGGTGGGACTGCCACTGACCGACCTGTCCCCAACAGGGACGGTGGCACCGTCCCTGCCTGGCCAGTCCCCGTCAGCGATGGTGGCACTGTCCCTGCCTGGCCACTCCCTGTCAGGGACGGTGGCACTGTCCCTGGACGGGCACTCCCTCACAGGGATGGTGGCACTGCCACATGCCAGCATGTCCCCGAAGGGGAGGATGGCTCTGCCGGGCACCGCCGAGTCCACGATGGTGGCAGTGACCCTGGGGATGCTGTCCCCAACCAGGACGGTGGCACTGACAAAGACGGGTGTGTCCACGATGGTGGCAGTGCTCAGGGATGGGCTGGCCTTGACGGGGACGGTGACACTGCCCAGGATCCGCCTGTCCATCACGGTGCCACTGAGAGTGACCAGAGCGTCCACGATGGTGGCAGTGCCCCTGGATGGGCAGTCCCTGATGGGGATGGTGGCACTGCCAGCGACCAGGCTGTCCCCAATAGTGCCACTGCCCCAGAAGGGGCTGTCCCTGATAGGGACGGTGGCACTGCCAGTGACTGACGTGTCCACGATGGTGGCAGTGCCCCTGGATAGGCTGTCCCTGACGGGGACAGTGGCACTCCCAGTGACCGGCCTGTCCCCACAAGTGCCACTGTCCCCGGAGGGGCAGTCTCTGGCAGGGACGGTGCCACTGTCGGTGACCAGCCTGTCCTCAGTGGTGCCACTGGGAGTGACCAGCCTGTCCCCGATGGTGCCACCACCACTGACCGGCCTGTCCTCAACAGGGACAGTGGCAGTGCCAGTGACCGGCCTGTCCCTGACAGTGGCACTGCCCCCAGCTGGGCTGTCCCTGACAGGGATGGTGGCACTGCCAGAGACTGGCATGTCCCTGATAGTGCCACTGCCCCTGACCGGTCTGTCCTCAGCGGGGACAGTGGCACTGCCCCCAGCTGGGCTGTCCCTAATGGGGACAGTGGCACTGCCCCTGGACAGGCTGTCCCTGACAGGGACAGTGGCACTGCTCCTGCCTGGCCTGTCCCCAGTGTCAGTGGCCCTGGGTGATCTGTCCATGATGGGGACAGTGGCACTGGCCCTGGGCGAGTTGTCCCTGACAGGGACAGTGGCACTGCCCCTGCCCAGCCTGTCCCCACTGCCACTGGCCCTGGGTGACCTGTCCCTGACAGGCATGGTGGCACTGCTACTGACCGGCCTGTCCCCAGTGCCACTGGCCCTCGGCGAGCTGTCCCTGACCGGGACGGTGCCACTGCTCCTGACGGGCCTGTCCCCACTGGTGGCACTGCCCCTGGATGGGCTGTCCCTGACCGGGACGGTGGCACTGCCCCTGCCCAGCCTGTCCCCAGTGGTGCCACTGCCCCAGGATGAGCTGTCCGTGATGGGGACAGTGGCACTGCCCCTGCCCAGCCTGTCCCCAGTGGTGGCACTGCCCCTGGCTGCATTGTCCTTAACAGGGACAGTGGCACTGCCCCTGGATGGCCTGTCCCCAGTAGCACTGGCCCTGGATGGCCTGTCCTTGACAGGGACAGTGGCACTGCCAGGGACTGGCCTGTCCCCAGTGGTGGCACTGCCCCGGGATGGCCTGTCCCCAGCAGCACCGGCCCTGGATGAGCTGTCCTTGACAGGGATGGTGGCACTGCCAGTGACCGGCCTGTCCCCAGTGGCACTGGCCCTGGGTGACCTGTCTTTCAGAGGGACAGTGGCACTGCCACCAGCTGAGCTGTCCCTGACAGGGATGATGCCACTGCCCCTGCCCGGCCTGTCCCTGATGGTGCCACTGCCCCTGCCCGGTCTGTCATCACTCGTGCCACTGTCTCTGGGTGACCGGTCCCTGATGGGGACGGTGGCACTGCCCCTGCCCAGCCTGTCCCCACTGGTGGCACTGCCCCTGCCCGGCCTGTCCCCAGCAGCACTGTCTCTGGGTGAGCTGTCCCTGACAGGGACACTGCCACTGCCCCTGCCCAGCCTGTCCCCAACGGCGGTGGCCCTGGGTGAGCTGTCCCTGACAGGGACAGTGGCACTGCTCCTGCCCGGCCTGTCCCCAGCAGCACTGTCTCTGGGTGACCTGTCCCTGATGGGGACAGTGGCACTGCTTCTGACTGGCCTGTCCCCAGGGGTGGCACTGCTCCTGTCCGGCCTGCCCCCAGCGGTGGCACTGTCTCTGGGTGACCTGTCCCTGACAGGGACGGTGGCACTGCTCCTGCCCGGCCTGTCCCCAGCAGCACTGTCTCTGGGTGACCTGTCCCTGATGGGGACGGTGGCACTGCTCCTGTCCGGCCTGTCCACAGCGGTGGCACTGCTCCTGACTGGCCTGTCCCCACTGGCACTGGCCCTCGGTGACCTGTCCCTGATGGGGACACTGCCACTGCCTCTGACGGGCCTGTCCCCACTGGTGGCACTGCTCCTGGATGAGCTGTCCTTGACAGGGACGGTGGCACTGCCCCTGACCAGCCTGTCCCCAGTGGTGGCACTGCTCCTGGCTGCGCTGTCCTTGACAGGGACGGTGGCACTGCCAGTGACTGGCCTGTCCCCAGTGACGCTGGCCCTGGGTGAGCTGTCCTTAACAGGGATGGTGGCACTGCCAGGGACTGGCTTGTCCCTGACAGGGACAGTGGCACTGCCCCTTGAGGAGCTGTCCTTAATGGAGACAGTGCCACTGCCACCAGCCGGGCTGTCCCTGACAGGGACAGTGGCACTCCTGGTGACCGGCCTGTCCCCAGAGGTGCCACTGCCCTGGGATGAGCTGTCCTTGACAGGGACAGTGGCACTGCCCCTGACTGGCCTGTCCCCACTGGTGGCACTGCCCTGGGCTGCGCTGTCCTTAACAGGGACGGTGCCACTGCCAGTGACCGGCTTGTCCCTGACTGGGACAGTGCCACTGCCACCAGCTGGGCTGTCCCTGATGGGGACAGTGGCACTCCTGGTGACTGGCCTGTCCCCAGAGGTGCCACTGGCCCTGGAGGGGCCATCCCTGACAGGGACAGTGGCACTGCCAGAGACCGGCTTGTCCCCAGTGGCACTGCCCCTGGGTGAGCTGTCCTTGACAGGAACACTGGCACTGCCACTCACCAGCTTGTCCCTGATGGGGACAGTGCCACTGCCACCAGCTTGGCTGTCCCTGACAGGGACAGTGGCACGCCTGGTGACCGGCCTGTCCCCAGTGGTGCCACTGCCCCTGGATGGATTGTCCTTGACAGGGACGGTGCCACTGCTGCCAGCCGTGGGGACAGCGGCACTCCTGGTGACCGGCCTGTCCCCAGAGGTGCCACTGGCCCTGGAGGGGCCATCCCTGACAGGGACAGTGGCACTGCCAGAGACCGGCTTGTCCCCGGTGCCACTGCCCCTGGGTGAGCTGTCCTTGACAGGGACGGTGGCACCACTGAGTGGCCTGTCCCCAGTGGTGGCACTGCCCCGGGATGGGCTGTCCTTGACAGGGACAGTGGCACTGCCACCAGCACTCCTAGTGACCGGCCTGTCCCCAGTGCCACTGACCCTGGACGAGCTGTCCTTAATAGGGACAGTGGCACTGCCACTGACCGGCTTGTCCTTGATGGGGACAGTGGCACTGCCCCTGGATGGGCTGTCCCCAGTGGTGGCACTGCCCCTGGCTGGACTATCCTTGATGGGGACAGTGGCACTGCCACCAGCCGGGCTGTCCCTGATGGTGCCACTGCCCCGGACCGGCCCGTCCCCAGTGGTGGCACTGCTCCTGGAGGGACTGTCCTTGACTGGGACAGTGCCACTGCCACCAGCCATGGGGACAGCGGCGCTCCTAGTGACCGGCCTGTCCCCAGTGGTGCCACTGGCCCTGGAGGGACCATTCCTGACAGGGACAGTGGCACTGCCAGTGACCAGATTGTCCTTGACAGGGATGGTGGCACTGCCAGTGACCGGCTTGTCCCCAGTGGTGCCACTGCCCCTGGATTGACTGTCCCTGACCGGGACAGTGCCACTGCCACCAGCCAGGCTGTCCCTGATGGGAGTGGTGGCACTCCTAGTGACCGGCCTGTCCCCAGTGCCACTGGCCCTGGGTGAGCTGTCCTTAATAGAGACAGTGCCACTGCCACCAGCTGGGCTGTCCCTGACAGGGACAGTGGCACTGCCAGTGACAGGCCTGTCCCCAGCAGTGGCACCGCCGGTGACCAGCCTCTCCTCAATGTCACTGCCCCTGGATGAGCTGTCCTTGACAGGGACGGTGGCACTGGCAGTGTCTGGCTTGTCCGTCACAGGGACAGTGGCACTGCCACCACCAGGAGAGCCACCACCAGGGACAGTGGCACTGCCACCACCAGGAGAGCCATCACTGGGGACGGTGGCACTGCCATTGACCGGACTGTCCCTAAGCGGGAGAGTGGCACTGCCACTGACTGGGCTGTCCCTAATGGGGATGGTGGCACTGTCCCCAGCCGGACTGTCCCTCGGGGGGATGGTGACACTGCCACTGACCGTGCTGTCCCTATGGGGGACAGTGGCACTGTCCCCAGCTGGGCCATCCGTGTGGGGGACAGTGGCACTGTCATTGACTGGGCTGTCCCTAAGGAGGACGGTGGCATTGCTGCCACTGACTGGACTGTCCCTGTGGGGGACAGTGGCACTGTCATTGACCGAGATGTCCCTCAGGGGGACAGTGGCACTGTCCGCAGCCAGACTGTCTGTAAGGGGGACAGTGGCACTGTCATTGACTGGGCTGTCCCTCGGGGGGAAGGTGGCATTGTCATTGACTGGGCTGTCCCTAACAGGGACAGTGGCACTGTCCCCAGCCAGACTGTCCCTCAGGGGGACGGTGGCACTGTCATTGACTGAGATGTCCCTAAGGGGGACGGTGGCACTGTCCCCAGCCAGACTGTCCCTCAGGGGGACGGTGGCACTGTCATTGACTGAGATGTCCCTAAGGGGGACGGTGGCACTGTCCCCAGCCAGACTGTCCGTAAGGGGGACAGTGGCACTGTCATTGAGCGTGCTGTCCCCAAGGGGGACGATGGCACCGTCCCCAGCCAGGCTGTCCCTAACGGGGACGGTGGCACTGCCACTGACCGGGCTGTCCCTCAGGGGGACAGTGGCACTGTCCCCAGCCAGACTGTCCCTCGGGGGGACAGTGGCACTACCACTGACCGAGCTGTCCCTCAGGGGGACGGTGGCACTGTCATTAACGGTGCTGTCCGTAAGGGGGACGGTGGCACTGTCATTGACCGGACTGTCCCTAAGGGGGACAGTGGCACTGTCATTGACCATGCTGTCCGTAAGGGGGACGGTGGCACTGCCACTGACCGGGCTGTCCCTGTGGGGGACAGTGGCACTGTCATTGAGCGTGCTGTCCCTAAGGGGGACGGTGGCACTACCACTGACCGGGCTGTCCGTAAGGAGGACAGTGGCACTGTCATTGACCGGGCTGTCCCCAGCAGCCACCATGTCACTGTCAACGTCCATCCTGTCCCCAGCAGCCACAGTGTCACTGTCCACCTCCATCCTGTCCCCACCACCCTCAGCAGCACTGCCAGCGACCCCCCTGTCCCCACCCGGCACGGTGGCACCGCCACCCCCGGGCGACCCCCCAGCAGGAGACCCCCGTGGGGGCGACTCCCCACCCTCGTCCCCCTTGGGGACATCCCCGTCCTCGGGCGACCCCGCCGCGTCCTCCGGCCTCTTGCGGGGCCTCCCCCGCCGCCTCTTGTGCGCGGCCCCGTCCCCTGCTCCCTCCAGGGGCCGCTTGGTGGCCTTGGCGCGCTGTCCCTCGCTGTCCCCTCCCGCCCGGGCGCTGCCGGGGGTCTCGGCCGCGGGGACCCCCACGCCGGGCAGCAGCACGTTGAGCACGGGGATGGCCGCGGGGGGACTCAGCAGCCCCGCGGGGCCGGCAGCGCCCGGGGCCAGCGCGGTGCCCACGGGCAGCGGCAGGGCCACCTTGACCGTGCCGCCCAGGGGTGCCGCGGTCAGCTTGGGCACCAGCACGGGCGGGGCCGAGCGCACGGCGGTGGCGCCGGGGGCCGGGGGTCGCTCCGAGGGCGGGATGCGGGGCAGCAGCAGGGGCAGGCGGGCGACCAGGGCGTTCACCTGGGGGCTGCTGGCCGGCCGGGGGGGCTCCGGGGGCTTCTTCTTCTCCGGCCGCGGCTGCACATTGGCTTTGGGGGCAGCGTCCTTCTTGGCCTGCGGGGAGGGAGGTGGCACTGGGGACGCGGCCACCCTTGAGTGACCGCCTGGCTCGGGACGGGGGAGGGGGATCTCACCTGCTCCTGGCTCCGGTCGCTGCTGTCCGAGGGGTCCAGGCCGTTCTTTTTGGGGGCTGAGGGTGGCCGAGTGTCCTGGGGGGGCTTGTCCGTGTTTTCTGTGGGAGGAGGGGAGGTGACCGGGGTGGCAGGGGACGGTGGGAGTGGGAGGGGGACATTGGAAGTGGGGAGGGGACACTGGGAGTGGGAAGGGGACACAGACAAGGAGGAGGACAACCCGTCCCGACCCCCTGGGGTGGTGACAGCGACAACCGAGGCGATTTTCCCCCAAAAAACGCCGATTTTCGTCAAACGCGAAACCCGCGAGACCACGCCCCCAGGACGGTGCCGGTGACCCCAGGGGGTGACAACGTCCCCAGCGGTGACCCCGGGGGGGTGACAGCATCCCCGGGCTGCCCCAGCGCACCTGAGACCACCATGGCCATGACGAGGTCGGCGTGGGCGGAGCGGGAGCTGATGATGTGCTGCTGCAGCAGGAACTGCGCCACCTCCACGATGTTGTTGAAGGAGCGCTTGAGGATCTTCTCGGCCCAGTCGCAGGTGAGGGCGCAGGCGGCCTCCATCACCTCGCTGCTGTAGGACTGCACCAGCTCGGCCAGCTCCGACTGCTGCCGGGGGACGGACGCGCGGTGAGAACGGGGCGGGGGTGGCACAGCGGGGTGGGGACAGGAGGAGGTCATGGAGCAGAGCAGGACACCGGGATGAGCCCGCGGGAAAGGGCGGGACTCCAGGATGGGGACAGGAGGAGGTTCCTGGGGCGGAACAGGACCTGCATCCCTCCACCCCCATCCCATCCCTCCTTTGGGTCGTTATCCCACCAAAACTCGGCCACGCGAGTCCGGAGCACTCACGGTCTCGGTCACTTTGAGGTCCAGGCTGGGCAGGGGAGGAAGGCTGACCACGGTCTTCCTCCGGATCCCGCCGTAGCAGTACGTTGGGAAGAGTCAAGGATTCTTCCCGAGCCCAAAAAAACCGGGAACTGACCCCTCAGGAGGAGATCCATGGGGCAGAGCAGGACACCGGGATGAGCCCATGGAAAAGAACAGCACACCAGAATGGGGACATAGGAGGTTCAGGAATGGGAAAAACCAGGAAAAACAGCGGCTGCCACCACAAATTCCATCACAGGGAAGGATATTTGGATTGTCCTCGGCCTCCCAGGCGCCGCGCTTTGATATTGGGGAAGATTTCCCGGATGATCTTCCCGAAATTGGCTGTGCTCAGCGGGCGGCAGCCGAGGTTGTCGCAGTAGCGCCTGCGGGAGGGGACAAGAGGAGCCATTCCCAGGATATTCCCAAGGAATTCCGGGCATTCCTGGAACTGCAGGGCAGGGGGTTCATGGGGACATGGGGACACCAGGGCAGGGTCCCGGCTCACTTGTAGGCGTCGTAGACGTCCTGCTTGGGCAGGCAGGTGTCCGTGTGCTCCTCCAGGTGGTTGCGGATCCAGCTGCAGGCGTGCATGTGCTCGGCCGTGCCCAGCGCGCTCAGCTCCAGGGAGCTGCTGCTGTTCCCGCGGCACACGGGCGTGCCGGAGGCACCGGGAGGGAGGAGAGGCCATCGTCACCCTCGTGCCGGCTCCATCCTGATCCATCCCTGTCCCAGCTCCATCCTGATCCATCCCTGTCCCAGCTCCATCCCTGTCCCACCTCCATCCTGATCCATCCCTGTCCCAGCTCCATCCCTGTCCCACCTCCATCCTGATCCATCCCTGTCCCACCTCCATCCCTGTCTCAGCTCCATCCCGACACTTCCATCCTGATCCATCCTCATCCTCCTCCATCCTCATCCCACTTCCATCCCCATCCTCATCCCACCTCCATCCCAACACCTCCATCCCATCCCATCCCATCCCATCCCACCCCATGGATCCCACAGATCCCACAGATCCCACCCCACCTCTTCTCGCCCAGGCTGGGCCCCGAGGGCAGCTGCAGGTAGAGGTAGAGTTTGTCGCTGTCCGAGAACTTCTGCACATCTTGCTGCGCTCCCGGGGGCCGTGGGGACAGCGGGAAGGGACCGGGGACACGGAAGAGGTTAAGGGTCCGTCAGGAGCAGTGCCCAGGGTGATCCCAAAAAATGGGATCAGCCAGGAGAGGTGGGAATTCCATGGAAACACTCACCAGGATGGAGTCCACCTTGCTCTGCACGGATTTGCTGCGTGGGACAGAGACCACGAGTCGGGGATGATCCCAAAAATCCTGGGATCCCAATCCCAGCTCTTTCCGAGACTTCCGAGGTCCTTCCAGACCCCACATTCCAGGGCTCCCAGCCCGTTCCCAAGCCCGCATCCCACGGGATGGATCCCCCCGGGATCCCGGCACGCCAGGGAAGCGCTGGGCTGGTTTGGCACCCAAAACAGGCACCTCTGCCCTCCTGGTGTCCCCTGTCCCCATCTCTCATCCCTTCAGTCCCCAGGGGGTCCAGATTCCCAAGCCCCATCCCATAAGCCCCGTCTGGGGTGGTCTGAGGGATTCCCGGCGCGCCGCCCTTACGAGATGTTGCCCCGGAGCTCCTGGAGCAGCGTGCTGGACTCGGTGGCACCGCCCCGGGCACTGCCCGGCGACAAAGTGCCCTTCCTGCCACCTCGGGCACCCAGCTCCTCGTCAGCCATGGCAGCTGTGTCCTGCTGGGAAGAGAAAAAACGGGAATTTTACTGAAAAACGGGAATAAACCCCGTTATGGACATGTGGCCACAGACACGAGCCAGCGGTGGCCACGGAAATGGGACAGGGACATCTCCAGTGACCCTGGCAGGGCCGGGGTGTTGGGGACACCAGGACAGGGGGTCCCCAGGAGGGTGGGGACATGGGACAGCAGGACAGGGGCTCCTCAGGGACATGGGGCACCAGGAAGGAGCAGAGCCCGAGGGACAGGGGCCGTGGGACACCAGGAAGGGCAGATCCCGGGATGGGGACAGGGACCGTGGGACACCAGGAAGAGATCCCCGGGGCCACGGGGACATGGGGCCGTGGGACACCGGGAAGAGACCCCCAGGGACAGGGGTACAAGGGGACAGGAGCCGTGGGACACCAGGAAGAGACGCCAGGACCATGGGGCCATGGGACACCGGGAAGCGATTCGCGGGGCCACAGGGACATGGGACACCAGGAAGCGATTCCCGGGATGGGGACATGGGGCAAGGGGACACCAGGAAGCGATCCCCGGGGCCCCGGGGCCACCAGGAAGCGATCCCCGGGGCCACCGCCACCCTCCGCGCCCCTCCCCGCGGCCCGGGGCGCTCCCGGCGGCACCGGCCCAGCGCGACCGCCGCGCTCCGGACCCGGGGCGGTACCGGCGGCCGGGACCCCCCTCCCGCGGCCGAGCCCGGGGTGTCCCCGGGGTGTCCCCAACCCTGTCCCCACCCCCCCCCATCGGCCCCGCACCCACCTGGTCCCGTCCTGCTCGGGGGGTCCCGGGGGGGGGGGAGGGGAGGGGTCCCGCCACGTGCCCCGCGCCCCCCGCGCGAACCGAAAGTGGACGCGCCCCGCGCTCGCCCCGCGCGGCCCCTTCTTTTTTCTGATTGGCTGCGGCGCCGCTGGTCTGCCCGGATACGGCCGCGCCCGCGGCTCTGATTGGCTGAGCCCGCCCCCCCCAGCAGGGGGTGGGCGCCCGGATGCGGCGGGGCGGGAGGGGCTGAAATCTGCCTGGCAACAGCGATCTGATTGGCTGGGGCGGGCGGCGCGCGGGGAGACGGGTGTGCGGTGAGTGTGCAAAGGGGCGGGGGGGGGAGGTCACGTGGGGGTGTGGGTGTGCAACGGGGGTGATGTGGGTGTGAGTGTGCAAGGGGGTCACGTGTGTGCGTCACGTGTGTGTGCAACGGGCGGGGGTGAGTGTGCAAGGGGTCACGTGTGTGGGTGTGCAACGGGGGTGTCGTGTGTGTGTAATGGGGATGAGTGTGCAAGGGGGTGATGTGAGTGTGCGATGGGTGTGTCACACGTGTGTGTGTGTCACACGTGTGTGCGTGTCACTCCTGTGTGTGTGTCACTCGTGTGTGTGTGTGTGTCACTTGTGTGTGTGCGTGTCACATGCGCGTGTCCCTCGTGCGCGTGCAAGGAGAGCTCTGGAGCGGGAGCAGGAAGGATCCCTTTGGATTTATTTCATCCCACGGCTCACGCGCGTTCCCGACTCCTGGAATTCCCGAATTCCCAAATCGCCAATCCCTGGCGTCACGCGCAGGTGTCGGAGGTGCAGTCCCCGCGTTCCCCCATTCCCGAATCCCAAATTCCCGGGGGTCACATCCAGATGTCGAAGGTGCAGTCCCCGGATTCCCCCATTCCCAAACCCCAAATTCCCCCATTCCCAAATCCCGGGGGTCACACGCAGATGTCAGAGGTGCAATCCCCACATTCCCAAATCCATAATTCCCGAATTCCCGGGATCAGACCCAGATGTCGGAGGTGCAGTCCCCGCATTCCCACATTCCCAAATTCCCGAATTCCCGGGATCAGACCCAGATGTCGGAGGTGCAGTCCCCCCCTGGGTACCGCATCTCGTGCGCCAGGCAGGGCCCGCCCGGCTCCTTCCCGAAATCCACCAGGAATTTGGGATTCACTGCCAGCCCCCCCCGCTCCGTGTCCACGTCCAGCTGCAGCATCACGGCCCCCTCCCTGCGGGACAGGTGGGGACACCGACACCACTTAATTACCCGTAATTATCTATTAATTATTAGTTATTAATTAGTAGTTATTAGTTATTAATTATTAGTTATTAGTTATTCATTGTTCGTTATTCGTTATTATTTATTATACTCGTTATTAATTATGGATTTCTTATTTCTTATTGCTTCTTGTTTATTAATAATTTTATAATAATTTAATTACTTAGTAATTATTTGTTGATTGTTTATTATTTGTTTCTTTATTAATCATTACTACTCATTATTTATTTTCTATTATTTACTATTAATTCTTTATTATTTATTTATTATTAATAATTATTACTAATTATATTAATTATTAATTGTAATTTTCTAATATTTGTTATCTATTGTTTATTATTCAGTATTTAGTAACTATTTGGTAAGTATTCAGTAATTATTTAGCGTTTGTTTGTTGCTCATTATTAGTTGCTAATTAATCGCGACGCGGTGTTAATTGCTGATTAGCGGTGGCTGACCTGATGAGCTCGGGGTAGAACTGCCGGTCCCAGGCGCTGTACAGGGACGTGCTCACGTAGAGCCTCTTCCCGTCCAGGCTCAGCTGCAGCATCTGCGGCCCTCCCGCCACCTTCTTCCCCTGGAACCGCCCGGAACGTTCCGGATGGCGCCGGACACGCGGACACCCACCCGGGTCCGGGATCCAGGGCTGTGTCCGGCCGGGGTGGAGCCCATCCCGAAGCGGGATTTGGGGAGGATGGAGCCGATCCCAAAGTGGGATTTGGGGAGGATGGAGCTGATCCCAAAGAGGGATTTGGGGAGGATGGAGCCCATCCCAAAGCGGGATTTGGAGAGGATCCCGGGAAGGACGGAGCTGATCCCGAAGCGGGATTTGGGGAGGATGGCGCTGATCCCAAAGCGGGATTTGGGGAGGATGGAGCCAATCCCAAAGGGAGATTTGGGAAGGACGGAGCCGATCCCAAGGCAGAGTTTTGGGATGATTTCAGGACCCACCTGGATGATGAAAGGCTCCGGTTGGCTCTGCAGCTCCTCGTCCTCGCACACCCTCACCGGCCCTCCCTTGCTGATGCTGCCGCCCACAAACACCTGCAGGACAGCGAATGCTTGACCGATCCCAAAAAATCCCCTGGAAAACCCACCGGAATTCCAGCCGGAGCCCCACCTGCCCCACGAGTTTGGGCCGCCGCGTGTCGGAGATGTCGTACTGCCGGACGTCCCCGTGGATCCAGTTGCTGAGGTACAGGAATCTGTCGTCCAGGGAGATCAGGATGTCCGTGATGAATCCTTTGGGAAGCAGTTACAGAGCTGAACGATCCCACGGCAGATCCCGGGAACGATCCCGACCCCGGGAATGATCCCAAAGCCTGGGAATGCACCCACCTGGCATCTCCGGGAGCAGCCAGCCCTCCACCTTCTTGCTGGGCACCTGGATCACCTTCTCGGCCGCCCAATCACCGCGCTGTGGGACGAGAGGGGGGACAGGGCCTCGGGATGGGATCCCACCACCCCAGATCCCTCGGGATCCTCATCCAGATCCAGACCCACAGGGAATGAGGGCTCTGGGATGCTTGGGGGGGCTTTGGGAGCCACAGCCGTGGAATTTTCCAGCTGTTTTGGTGGAAAATGTTCCCTATCCTCCTCACCCCGTTGGGCACAATGACCCCTGAGGCGAATATTCCCGGGAAGTTCTAAATCCACAGAAAATGGAACCATTCCAGCCCCAAATTCCCGGGAATCAGGGGTACCTCAGTCTTGTAGAAGCGGTGGATGGCGCTGCTGATGGTGCAGCCCACGAAGCCCTCAGAGGCGTTGGGATTGTGGAGGAACCGGATTTCCAACGGAGCTGAGTCCTCGCCCACGTCGATGGCCTGGATGTACCTGTGGGTGCTCCAGTCCCACACGTTGAGCCGGCGTCCATAACGCCCTGGGAAGGGCAAAACATGGGAATTTTGGGGAATTTTTGGAGGTTCAGGTGGGTAGGATCCAGGTCCAGGTGGGGCTGGATGGAACTTGAAGGTTCCTTCCATCCCAAAGCATTCCAGGGTTCCCTGGGCTGGCTCAGATGGGATTTTAGGGATAAATCCCAGACCCTGGCCCAGATTTTTCCGTGGATTCCCCATCCCTGGAATTATCCAAAAAACCCCAGACAGACGAGACCTGGCAGCCTCCGTGGGGACACAGAACCCAAATTCAAATTGAGCTTTGTGGCTTTCTGGAACATTCCAAGGTGTTCCCTGACCTTTGCCGAGGTCGTTGGGATCAAATCCGTATCCCAGGACTTTGGGAATGCCCCACTCGGTGCTGATGAGGACGTTGTGCCGGGGCTGGTACCAGAAGTCGTAGCCCATGGGGGGAACCTCGTCCCCCTTCTCCCAGGTGCCCTTGACCTCGAAGGTCTCGGCGTCCAGCAGGATGAATCCCCCTGGTTCCCAAAAAGAAAACATTCCCAGGAAATCGTCATCCCGGTTAATGTTCGTTTGGGTTAAAACCCAGGCGCTTTAAGGATTCCATAATTCCACGATTCCCACCCCCTGTTGCCACCACCAGCCCTTTCCCAGCCTCGGCAATTCCATAATTCCACGATTCCCACCCCCTATTCCCACCGCCACCTCCCACCAGGCTGCTCCAAACCCCCGGCATTCCCCAAATCCTCTTTCCCGAGCTGGATCCGTTGGAGACCCGGATGGAGCCTCCAGGCGGGAATGTGGGACAATTCCTGCGGGACAGCTCCCGGTGTCCCGGCCCCTTTTCCGTGGGAATTTGGGATACCTTTCCCGTTTCCAGCTGGGTCTCCCAAGGTGCTGATCATGACCTCTCCGCTTCCCAGGCAGTGGGAGGTGTGGGGGTATCCCAGGCCGCACTTCCAGAACACATCCTCGGGATTCACCACCTGGAAAAACCCCATTGATCCCAAACCCCAGGGATCCCAAACCCCAGGGATCCAAACCCCATTGATCCCAAACCCCATTGATCCCAAACCCCAGGGATCCCAAATCCCAGGGATCCCAAACCCCATCCATCCCAAACACTGCAGATCCCAAACCCTGCAGATCCCAAACCCCAGGGATCCCAAACCCCATGGATCCCAAATCCCAGGGATCCCAAATCCCAGGGATCCCAAACCCCATCCATCCCAAACACTGCAGATCCCAAACCCCAGGGATCCCAAATCCCACCAGTCCCAAACCCCACTGATCCCAAACCCCACCAATCCCAAACCCCACCAATCCCAAACCCCAGGGATCCCAAACCCCATGGATCCCAAACCCCACCAATCCCAAATCCCACCAATCCCAAACCCCAGGGATCCCAAACCCCACCAATCCCAAACCCCAGGGATCCCAAATCCGGGGATCCCGGGGACCTTGCAGAGCCGGGGCGCGCGGGGCTCCGTGCCCACGTCCACCACGTAGATGCGCGAGGAGATGAGGCTGGGCAGCACCAGGCGGTTCCTCCTCCTGCCCGGCTCCCCGAAGCAGCTGCTGCAGACGTTCCAGCCCGAGTGGTGCAGCTCATCCCCCACGTTGGGCATGGGCAGGCGATGGATCACCTGGAAAAGGGCCGGAATTCCCGCCGGGATGGGGCTTGGAGCGGCCCGGGGGGGTGGGAGGGGTCCCCGCCCACGGAGCTTCGAGGTCCTTCCAGTCCAAACCGTTCCAGGGTTCCCTGGGCTGGCTCAGAGGGGATTTCAGGGATAAATCCTTCCCTGGCCCGGGTGATTCCATGGATTCCCCACCCCCGGGAGTGCCCAGTTCCAGCTTGGATCCACCTGGGACGGTGGGAGCTGTCCCTGCCCGTGGATCCGGATGATCCTTAAGGTCCCTTCCCACCTTTGGGAACAGGAATTGGTGCTGGAATGGTTGGAGCCCAAAGACCTTTTCCAGCCTTAAAAATTCCATAATTCCCTGATTTTCTGATTCCACTGGCCCATCCCGAATTCCACACCCTCATCCCGCCATCCCTGGGCACCAATCCCAGGAATTCTGGGGTTTTTCCAATGCCCACAGAAGGTACCTGGCTGTAGCAGGGGGATTTGGGATCCACATCCACTGTGGCCAGAAAATCGGGAATTTTCTTCCCGGTGTTCCTGTAGATGCAGGGCACGTAGATGATCTCTTCCCGAGGGCCTGGAAGAATGGGAATGTTGGAAAAACATCAGCGAAATCCAGGTCTGGGTGAGGAAAAACCTTCCCAGAGCCTCTCCCAGGAGAGGGAATTCCGTGGGATGGTTGGATCCGAGTTTTCCCGCTGATTCCAGGAGGTGAATCCCAGAGCTCCCCACATTTCCAGGGAATGGTTTCCCAATCCCCTGAGAGGAGGATTAAGGGCGGGACAGGGGAGGCAGAGGTGACCCATCCCAAATCCCGTAAATGTCCCACTGGAATTCCGGTTTGGGAGGATGGGATCTCCGGGATAACGCCCTGGTGAGAGGATGGGATTCATCCCAACCCTTCCCATTCCCTGGATTTCGGGCTCACCTTTCATGGCATCCAGAGGGGAGGCGTAGCCAGGACCGCACGATCCACATTTTCCTGGGAAAAAAATTGGGAATTAGTCAAAAAAACCCCTCTTTTAATCCATTTTTTAATATAAAAATCCCGCTCCTGGTTGGAGCTGATCCCTCCCGGTGAGAATATCCGAGGAAAAGGGTTTGGGACAGCTGGAAAAATTTGGGGAAAAGGGATTTGGAGGAGCTAAAAATTCCCTGAGGAATTCCAGAGTCTCCCTGAGGAGAAGGATTTTTTTCACTGTGGATAAGGAAAAGGATTTTTCCAGGATTTTATCCCAGGAATCCCCTCCCTGTGGGGTGAGGAGATCCCAGGATTTGCTCTTGGCTCTTCCTGCTTTTCTTCAGGATTTCCGAGCCTTGGTTTGGGGCCTTATTGTCCAAAAAAGCCCTTTATCCACCCAAAAATTCCAGTTCCTGGGAATACCTGGATGGGAATTTGCCAGAAAAACAACAATGATCCTTTTTATGGTGGGGAGGAGGAGAAAAAGGAGGAAAATCCCAGAAAATCCAGGAAAACCCTGGAAAATCCTGGGTAAACTGCACGGCTCGGCTTTGCTGAGTCGGATTTTTGTTTAATTTAATTCCTATTTTTTCTGTGATTCATATCCCAGCTCCTCCCGGGAATTTCTCCCATCTGAGGGATTGGGAAAACTTCTCCCTTTTCCTTGGATTTTTCCTGCAAATCCAGCCCCAGAAAAAGCAGGATTTGCACCCCGACGGGGAATATCCGACAGGAACCAGCCCAAATTCCAGGGGAATAAATCAAATCATCATCAAATATCCTTTAATCATCCAAATCCCTGAATATTCCATGGGATTTTGAGGAATGTGACAGAAAAATTCCCTTTCCTGGGCAGAGAAACCCAAAAACTTGGGAGGTGGAAAGTGGGAAAAAATTCCATTTGGGGATTGGAAAATGGGGAAAATTCCATTTGGGTTCGGAAAATGGGAAAAATTCCAGTTGGGGTTTGGAAAACAGGGAAAATTCCATTTTTCCCGTGTTTTCTGCCTGTCAGTGCCACAAAGCCCCAAATTCCAGCTCCTAAAGAATTCAGGAAGACTCCGGAGCAGGAAAAATTCCCAGATTTTCTCCTCTTGGGAGCCTCTTACCTGTGCCGGATTCCACCTGCGGAGGGACAGACTTCGTCTCCATCGTTCCAGCCGGGAAAAATTCCAGGGAGGAGGAGAAGCAGCTCCGGGAGGCTCCGAATATAAAGGGAACAGGATCGGGTTTGGAAAAAAAAAAAAAGGGGAGACGAGGGGAGGATCCCAAAAACCCCGGGGGCGTGGGAGGCACCTGAGGACGTGCAGGGAAGAGGCGCCAGCGGGATTTGGAGCTTCCCGACCCTTGCAGGGGCTCCTTTGGGATGGGGGAGGGAAAACCCCACATTCCCGGCGGCGGGAATGCTTCTGGGGACGCTGCAGATTTTTATCGGGAAGGGGAAGATGGAGAAGTGGGGCCCGGCTGGGGTTTAATTGCAGGGGGTGAGGCTGAGTCAGAGCCGGCTCCGGCTTCTGGACGCCGAGTCGGGCGTCAGGAGGGATCCTGGGATCGTGGGATTGTGGGATTTTGGGATCGTGGGGTTGTGGGATTTTGGGACGGATGGGATCTTAAAGCTCAATCTCGTTCCACCCCCACGGACGACTCCCTCTGTCCCAGGTGGCTGCAAGAGCTGTCCGGGCTGGAATTGGGCAATTCCAGGGGTGGGGAATCCATGGAATATCCTGGGCCAGGCTCCAGAATTTATCCCTAAAATCCCATCTGACCCAGCCCAGAGAATCCTGGAATGGTTTGGGATGGAAAAGATGCCAAAGATCCCTAAATATCCAAGGGCAGGGACAGCTCCCACCATCCCAGGGTGCTCCTGGACAATCCCAGGGATGGGGAATCCATGGAATAACCCGGGCCCACCGGAGAAGAACCAGCAAAGGGAATTTCTCCCAGAAACTTCCCGCAATCCCTGCACAGCCCGTGCCCCATCCCGGGGATTTTCCCAGCCCCGCTCCCACCCTCAGCCCCTGCCGGGATTTGTTTCCCCGGGATGAGTTGGGAATGAGACTCGGGAAGCTGCGGCTGCTGCAGGGAACAACTTTATTTATTCCAGGCTAAAGCAGGGCCGGGGCCGAGCAGCGTCGGGAAAGGGCTCGGGATTCCCGGGAAAGCGCCGGGAGAGCTGCAGGGAATGTCCCGGGACAGGGACAGGGACCGAGCCGGGCCGGGCGCTTCCCTCGCTGCTCCCGAGGCTGCCGAAGCTCCGGATACCGGGGACATCCCGGGAACAGCCCGGGCACATCCCGGGGACATCCCGGCGACAATCCCGGGGACATCCCAGGGCTCGCCGCGGGTCCCGGCGCTGCTTTGCCCGGAGCGGGATGGAGATTCCAGCGGGAACGGGGACCCCAAACCCAACACCCGAGGGGACCCCAAAGCCCGGAACCACCCGAGGGGACCCCACACCCATCACCCGAGGGGACCCCACACCCATCACCCGCCGGGACCCCAAGGGCAGCGCCGCAGGGGGAGGGGGCAGCGGGCGCTTGCCGGGATCCCTAGGGCAGGATCTCGGACTTGGAATCGCCGCCGGGGAAGCGAATGTCGTGCGCCAGGCACGGCCCGTGCGGCTCCTTCCCGAAATCCACCAGGAAGTTCTTGTTCACGGTCAGGCCGCCCTTGTCCGTGTCCACGTCGAGCTGCAGCATCACCGAGCCCTCCCTGCGCGGGGACAGCGGCGGCTCGTGGCGACAGCGAGCCCCGGGCTGCGACACGGAGCCCGCCCGGAGCCGCTGCGGGCGCCGGGAGAGGATTCGCCAGCCCCGGGGAGAAGGGGATGGGAGCGGGGCCGGCTTTGGCTCCCGAATTCCCTCTGGGTGATGAGGACAGGATGTGCCAGGACTGGATCCCCTCGGGCTGGGGCCCATCCCGGGCTCTGCTCAATCCCGACCCGCCCGGGAACCCCTCCCCCTTCCCCGCCCCTCCCGTTCCCGCAGCACCCCCGGCCCGGGGGAGCCTTTTCCAGCCGGGAACTCCTTACTTGACCACGCTGGGGTAGAACTGCCGGTCCCAGGTGCTGTAGAAGGAGTTGGTCACGTAGAGCCGCTTCCCGTCCAGGCTCAGCTGCAGCGTGGCGGGGCCGCCGTACACGCGCTTGCACTGGGCACACACGGACCGGGGTCACTCGGGGCACTGGGGGCACTGGGACTGGGTCCCAGCACGGGAAGGGAAGGGGCAGGGGAAGAGGAGGAGCAGGAGAAGGGGCAGAGCAGGACTAAATGAGAGCAGGAGCAGAGCAGGAGCAGGTCAGAGCAGGTCAGAGCAGGAGTGAGGTCAAATCCGAGCAGGAGCAGGTCAGAGCAAGAGCAGGAGCAGCTCAGGAACGTCTCCGATGCGATGGGATCAGCTCAGAGCAGCTGAGCGCAGCTGAGGCGCGGGCGCTGCCGGCCCTGCCGGGCGCTCACCTTGACCACCAGCGGCTCGGGCTGGCACTTGAGCTCCTCGTCCCTGCACACGGTCACGGGGCCCCCTCGCAGGATGCTGCCCCCCCACGAACACCTGCAAGGGACGCGGTGGGACACGAGCGTTCCCCGGGCCCGGCCCCGCTGTCCCCGCGCCCCGCTCGGCCCCCCCCGGGCCAGGGGCTGCCCCTCACCTGCCCCACCAGCCGCGGCTTGCAGTTCCTGCTCAGCTCGTACTGGCGGATGTCCCCGTGCAGCCAATTGCTCACGTACAGGAACCGGTCGTCCGGGCTGATGATGAGGTCGGCGATGAAGGCTGCGGGCACACACGGGTTCAGGGGAACGGGCAGCGCCGGGGGAGGGCACGAGGGGTTGGGCTCAAGGATGGGGCTTTGGGGTAAGGCGAGACTTGGGGTAAAGCAGGATTTGGGCTCAGTCAGACTTTGGGGTCAGCCAGGCTTTGGGGTCACACAGGATTTGGGGTCACACAGGATTTGGGGTCTGTCAGGCTTTGCCGGCTGCAGAACTCGTGGAGGGAACAGGAATGCCACCCCCGAGGGCGCACGGACCTGGCATCTTGGGCATGATCCAGCCCGACACGTCCTTGGGCGGGATCCGGATCACCTCCTCCACTGCCCAGTTGTCTCTCTGCACAGGGACACAGAGCCGCGGCTGAGCCCCGCAGTGCCCCCGGCCCCATCCCGATCCGGGGCACACCGGGCTCATCCCGGTCCCCTCAGGCTCTTGCTCCGGACCCTCCCTTTCCCCGCTCCTCCTCCTCCTCCTCCTCCTCCTCCTCCTCCTCCTCCTCCTCCTCCTCCCCGCGCTCCGGCCCGGCCGGGTCCCCCCGGCAGCCCCGGGCCGCTCCCGGCACTCGCCTCGCAGGATTTGTAGAAGCGAAAAACGACCCCGCTCAGGGCACAGCCCACGTAGCCCTCGGCGGCGTCGGGGTTGTGCAGGAACCGCACGTTCAGGGGCAGAGAATCCTCGCCCAGGTCGAAGCACTGCGTGAGGCTGCGGCAGGACAGGTTCCACACGTTCAGGCGGCGCCCGAAGACCCCTGCGGGACACGGGGGAAAGGGTCGGGGGCGAGCAGGGACAGGGGTCCCTCCCCGGAGGGCTCGTGGTGGGGATTGGCAGGGAAAAGGGCGAGATTTGGGGAGCAGGAACTGGGAAAGGGCGGGATTTGGGGAGAACTCAGGGAAATGCAGGATTTGGGGAGAACTCAGGGGAATGCAGCCCCTGCCCATCCTCAGCCCGAGCCCGGCGAAGGCGCTGGGGGCACAAATCGGCCTCTGGGGGGGGCACCACCCCCGGCAGCCCCAGGCTCGGCCCTGGCATTGGTGCCACCCACGTGTCCCCACCTTTCTTGAGGTCATCGGGGTTGAAGCCGCGCCCGGCCACTTTGGGCACCACCCCGGCCGAGCTGACCAGGACGTTGTGCCGGGCCTGGTACCAGAAGTCGTAGCCGCTCGGGGGAACCTCGCACTCGTTCTCCCAGTTCCCCTTCAGCTCAAAGGTCTCTCCGTCCAGCACCACGAAGCCACCTGGGACACACGAGGGATGCGGCGGTGACAAAGCCGGGCTCCCGCTCGGGGGAATTCCGACGGGACTCCCAAGATGGGAATTTCGGCAGGGAAATGGGAATTCTGGCAGGAGAATGGGAATTCTGGCAGGAGAATTCACCTTTGGCATTGCCAGCGGGGTCGCCCACATTGGCGATCAGGATGTCCCCGTCGGGCAGGGCGTGGGTGACAGCCAGGTGGCCCTTGTTGCACGTCCAGAACACATCCACGGGCTCGATCATCTGCAAAAATCAGCACAAAGTTCAGCCTCCACCTGCTCGGCGCCTTTCCCGGGATCACAGAATCCTTGGGAGCTGGGAAAGACCCCCAGGGTGGTCCAGCCCAGCCTCTGGACATTCCCTGGCAGAGCCCCTTCCATCCATCCCTCCATCCCTCCCTCCATCCCTGCATCACTCCTTCCATGTCTCCATCCCTCCATCTCTCCATCCCTCCCCGTGCCCCCCGGTGTCCCTCCCTCCCCGCCGCCCCCCGGGGCTGCCCCCGGCCGTACCTTGCAGATCCGGGGCGCCCGGCACTGGGAGCCCACATCCACCACGTAGATGCGGGAGGAGATGAGGCTGGGCAGGACCAGCTTGGTCCTTTTGGCCGCGGCGCCGCTCTCGAAGCAGCCGCGGGCGGGCCCCCACCCCGCGCAGTGCAGCTCGTCCTTGAGGTTGGGCATGGGCAGCCGGTGGATCACCTGGGCACAGCCGGGGCAAGGTCGGGAATGCCCCGCCGGGAGCGGCCCCGGGCTCGGGGCATCCCTGCACAGGGGCTGGGAACGGCCGCGAGCGCTCGGGGAGGAGAATTCTGCTCGCGGGGAACGAGGGAAGTGCAGCTGCCCGCCGGGATTGCTCAGCATTCCCACCGAAATTCGGGGAGCTGTGGCTGTGCAGAGCTGCTGTTCGTCCTCTGGGCCGGGCTGGGGCTTTGCTCTGCCAACTCCCCCCGAGGATGGAGCTTAAAGCGCGTTTAAAATGTTCCAAAGGCTCTTTTGGCTTCCGAGAGCCTTTGATCCCGAGGGGGATTTTGGAATGTGCTGCGAGTTGGGAAGGGAGTCAGAGGCTGGACACGGAGCTGGGGGTGATCCAAGCACATGGGGAGAGTGGGAATGGGGCAAGAAAGGGGAGGATTCCCGGCAGGAAAAATCCCTGAGCGCTGCAGAGCCAGCGGGGCAGCAGGAAGGAGCGGGCCCCTGACGGCAAAACCCCCAAAACTTCCCCAGGTGGCTCCGAACGGGACCGGGCCGGGACAGGGGACAGGAGCCAGCCCAGGCTGGGGGGACACAAAGCTGCCCCGAGCCCAGAAGGGGCCGGGCAGGAGCGGAGGGGACACGGGACAGGCGGGTTTTCCCAGGAAAAAAGAGTCCGAAGGCCGCCCCCGGAGGCCTCGGGAAGCAGAGCCCCCGCAGCGATCCTCCCCGCAGAGAGCCCAGCAGGAGCCAGCCGGTACCTGGCCGTAGTGGGGGGAGCGGGGGTTGAGGTCCACGGTGGCCAGGAAATCGGGTTGGTCGATGCAGGTGGACCTGTAGGTGCAGGTCACGTAGGCGACCTCCTCCCTCGGGGCTGGGGACACAAAACCGGGCTCAAACCGTGCCGGGAACCCCCAGCAAGGGCAGGAGGAGCTCCGGGGAACGCTCAGAAACGCCCGAAACGATTTCCAGGATGCTGCGAGTTCCTCCCGCTGCCCCGTCCAGCCCCGGGGCCGTTCCTGCCCCGGGAACAACCGAGGGCAACCTGCCGGGAGTTCTCCCGCTGGGGAACGGGCTCAGCACGAACACCGAGCTCGGAGGATCCCAGAGAGCCCAAATCCCCCATCCCGGCGCCGTCCCAGCCCCATTCCCAGCACTCGCCTTTCAGCACGTCGGGGCACGAGGGGTACTCGTAGCACTGAGCTCTGCATCTGTCTGGGGAGCGGAGGCGACACCGTGAGCGCTGTCCCTGTCCCGCGGCTCCGGGGCCCCGCGCAGAGGGTCCCTCCCGCCCCGCGCACCGGGGCCGCCCCAGCCCTCCCCGGCACCCCTCGGGAGCGCTCGGGGTGGCGCTGGCACCTCCCGGCCCCAGGAGGGGACCCTCGGCACAGCCCGGAGCCGAGCCCGGCCCGGGGCCCTCGGAGCCCCCCGGGGACCCCTCCCCACAGCGGGGATGGCACAGAGCAGGGACGGGATGGGGACAGAGCTGTCACCGAGATCGGGATGGGGACAGAGCTGTCTCCGAGAGCCGGGATGGGATAGGGACAGAGCTGTTACCCAGAGCCGGGATGGGGACAGAGCTGTCACTGAGAGCCGGGATGGGATGGGGACAGAGCTGTCACCCAGAGCCAGGACAGCATGGAAGGTCCAGCAGGGAAAATCCCCCTGGATGCCGGAGCCCTGGAGCAGGGAAGGGCCCCTCAGCC